>JAOTRA010095833.1:0-11534 GCA_026260255.1 Pseudolaguvia tuberculata
TCTATCTATCTATCTATCTATCTATCTATCTATCTATCTATCTATCTATCTATCTATCTATCTATCTATCTATTTATAATAAGTTATATATAATGAATGAACAAACACATTTTTCAGTTCAGTTTGCAATTTGGCAGACGCTCTTATCCAGAGCGACTTACATTTGGTCTCTTTTTTTTATTTTTTATTTTTACAACTGAGTGCAATTGCGGGTTAAGGGCCTTTCTCAAGGGCCCACAGTGGTTGCTTGGTGGAGGTGGGATTTGAACCCCGGTCTTTCTGGTATTAGTCCATCACCTTAACCACTAGACTACCACTTCCATTTTTATATCCAATTATAATTTGAAAATAAAGGCAAAACTTTAATTACTTTGATAGTTTATTAAATCTTATTTGCTTAACTTTTAACATTTTACTTGTATAGTAGGGGTCTCCAAACCGTTTCCTGTAAGGGCCAGGGGGCTGGTTGGTCTGTAACAGAACACATGGACTATTATTGTAGAGATTTAATTAGGATTTTGAATGTATTTATTTTGCTTATGCTCGATTTGTTGATGATTTTGTTAGTAACACACAGACTAATGAGCTTTATTTTCCAGAGATATATATGTTATTATAAGATGACAGATGAGACAAACATCTGCAGGGTCAGTTTCACGTATTCAGAATCAACTTCACTCCACCTTAATCGTTTTGTCATTTAGTTGTCTGTTCATGGTTATAATAAATTGACTGTTGAATCTAACTAATGTCAACTACATTTGATTAACAAAATTTATCTTAGTTTTAGTCTTTATTGTAGTATAAAATATTATTTACGCAGTAAAATCTAGCCAAAATAAAAAAGGAAAGAAACAAATGTCAAATTTAAGAGTATGTCTTCAACATAGATTTGAAAACAGATAGCAAGGATGCTGATCTGACATAGAGGCACAAACTAGTCCACAGTCTAGAGGCATTAGCTGAGAAAGTGCCCTTATTTCATAGTTTGGGGACCCCTGTATATACTATGTATTTGTTATGTAACAAATAAATTACATTTGTGTTGCTGTTTTTGAAATATAGCAGAGGAGTTAATGTAATTGATACAATCACATTTGCTTTCACAAAAATACAGTCATCTCCTGAGCCATCAGATTTGTCCACACTACTGGTAGATCCGTCCCAATCTTTGACCCCGTGTCAGAAAGAACTCCAGCGTCAGTCCACTGTGATGTTGCTTAAACACAGCCTGCAGTTCCCTGAACATGAAACGGAGCTCCAGGATATTCTTACCCACATCCAAAACCTCAACCAAACACACAGAAAGAACATTGAAGGAGACAGCAAGCATGACAACAAGAAGGACGGAGGAAGAGAAGGGGAGTGTGTTTCACTTCAGGACGGATGGCCAAGCTTTTATGAACCGCCAGCCACGCACTGTAGTCTGTGTGATTGTCTGCTTTACATGGGAGGAAAGAGGTACTTAAACACACTGCTTAGAAGTCAATTAAATGAACATGATTTAATTGTCTGCAATTAACTAAACTGTTATGAAAACTGAAACTACTGCCGATTGTGTGTGTGCTGTTTGTAGCTGTCCTATAGCAGGGCAGCAGCAATGTTGGTTACTGACAGAGTGTCTATTGAAGCCAGTCACTCTGCAGCTAAAGGTGTGCCTGAATTCACAGTGCCTGGCTGTACACAGCTTTACCAGTCTCTACCCAGGTATACATACACACGCCTTGTTATAGTTTAAACCTAATGCTCATGCTCAAGCAATAAACCTGCATCACCACAAACACATCACTGTGTGTCCTAAAGACTCAACTGGCATGCAAATGTAATACTTTTGTATAGATTATTAACCATATGTTCCGGACTATAAGACACCAGATTATAAGGCACTATATCAATGAATGGATATATTTTCATACTTTTATATTTTATTCATATTTATTTCCCTTGTTAGAGTGGTGTAGTGGTTAGCACGGTCACCTCACAATAAGAAGGTCCCGAGTTCAATTCCCGTGCTGGGGGTCTTTTTGTGTTTGTATGTTCTCCCCACGCTAGCATGGGTTTTCTCCGGGTACATTGGTTTCATCTATGAATGAATGAATCAATCAATCGATCAGTCTCCTATGGCCTGCACCGTCACCAGATCTACATATTATCGGGCCACTTTGGGGTGTTTTGGAGGAGCGACTAAGGATGCTCCAATAGCATCAAATAGTGACCTGGCCACTATTATGCAAGAAAAATGGCTCAAAATCCATCTAGCCACTTGTATATGTCATTCTCAAGAAAAAAATATGCTTTATTGGCCCCTAAAGAGGCCCTACACCATACTAATGAATTATTGTAGTCTAAAACTAGGCATTTCGGTTTCATTGTCCAACCCCTGTATGTATATAATCATATCTGTATAGTATCGCATCTTGATATATATTTATTTATATCAGTTCCCTATTGTATTGTATCCTTATTGACTACATATATCATATCCTTGTATTATTGTATCATTACATCATATATATCATAGCCTTATCATGTCGTTATTGTATGTATATATCTGTCTTGTATTTATGTGGCTACAAGATATCTCAACAAGTTAAGATACAAATTAAAATGACGCAAAAAGCATTTTTATTGTTTGTGCATTTAGGTTTGTTTAATGTAGGAAACCAGCTGCTGGTCAGTTTGGACCTGTTCTTTAAAATCCGTATTCAGATCAAACTTGATGGAGACCCTTCACTCGCAGTCCTTGACATTATCAGCCACACACACAGCCCACCAGGTATGGATTCTGTTTGTCCTGATCTAGTCAATATTTTGATGACTGACTTCAGATGAATCCCTTTTTTATTGCTCAATTTTGTTTTATTATTATTTTAATTCCATTCCTTAGGTTGTGTGTTGAGTCCAGATGAACAGACTCGTGTGCAGGAGTTGTTGTGCAGTGGTTACTGGGCATTTGAGTGTCTGACGGCGCGTGATTTTAACGACATGATTTGTGGAATTTGCGGCATCGCTCCCAAAGTGGAAATTGCACAGCGTACCACCAACAGTGTCCTACAGCTAAAAAATGTAGAGGTAAAATGTCATTCTTTCTCGTTTAATAATGGTTTTGTAAAAAAAAATTGTGATGTAAGAGACATTCAAATAAGCTGGAGGGAGGTAAAACAACTCTTTTTTTTTCTGTGTAAAGTTTACGTGGCCAGAATTCCAGACCTCAGACGAGGTGCAGGTGGAGGAGTTCTGGATGACAATGGAGAGCGAAGCCCTGGAGCAGGCAGTCTTCCCTTCCAGTGTTTCCATTACTCGCTTCGATGCCTCAATCATCGCTCCCTTCTTCCCTGCGTTGATGCGAAGTGCAATGGTTATTAACACAGAAAAGGACAAGATCACCACCAAAACAGAACACGCAGGTCCAGTCATTAGCCATGTTTCCATGGAGCATTCCGATGTTTACACCCAATTGTCTAGCTTTAAAATACCCATAGTTTAAAGATGTATTTTGTATATAGATTTATATAATTATTATATATAACTTTTGTTATTAATAAGGCTGTCAAAATTGACATGTTAACACAGGTGATTAATACACAATATTCATTCATTCATTCATCTATCTCCGAACCTGCTTATTCCCTAATTCGCTGGAGCCTATCCCAGCACGTAGGCAAAGAGGCAGGGGTAACACTGGACAGGTTCCCAGTCCGTTGCAGGACCACATATAAGCAAACAACCCCACACACCCACACTCACTCATATGGACAATTTAGTATCACCAGTCAACCTAATGTACATTAAAAAAGAAAAACTGAAATATTACATGGCCCTAAGTATTCAGATCCTTTGCTTAGTATTTAGTAGAAGCACGTTTTTGATCTAATAGTCTTTTTGGGAAATAGGCCAGTATTATGAAAATTAGTTTTTCAAACTTGGATTTGGGGATCTTCTGCCAGTTGTTGCGAAGCAACTTCTTCGTTATTTTAGCTGTGTGCTTAGGGTTATTGTCTTGTTGGAACATAAACCTTGGACCCAGTCTAAGGTCCTGAGCAATCTGGAGAAGGTTTTTGTCCAAAATATCTCTGTGCTTTTCCACATTCATCTTTCCCTCAATTGCAACCAGTCGTCCTGTGCCTCTGGACAACTGTGTGCTTTAAAATTTGTAGCAACAGTTTGGAGAGGATGTAGTAGTATATACAAAGTAGATACAATGTAGTATCTTTAAGTTCAAGAATCTTGATTGTCATTTTCAAAGACCCCATGGAGCTATACAAACATCATTGAATTAAACAACACAACAAAAAAGAACATAAAGTGCATGTGTGCAAGAGACAGTGCAAATAGGCAGTACAGAGATTAATCTAGACAGTGCAAAAACAGACAACACAAAACAAAACACACTGTACAGGTAATTAAACTCTGCATATAGATAAATAGTGCAAGTAAGCATTGTAAAGTGACTGTGCTAAAAGAATGCACTCTTGTGATGCAGTGATGTGCATCTTAATTAAGTTGATGATCAGAGCACCAATGAAGCCTGATTGCATCAATTCGGTTTATTCAACTCAAAACTAATCCTATTATACCGGGTTTGTTCAGCTACCTTCATGGCACTCATGCATGATACACACTTCTCATGCATACACATTATACCCAAATATTTCAGTCTCAATCAAGGATAATTTTGACACCAACGCATATAGTTTTGTAGACTTGACCATGCATTGCTAATTGTTTAGAGTGTGTTTTGATCTTCTTGCCAGGAGGACCAAGCTAAAAATCAGTTTTATTTAATTAATGTTGTAAATACATGATGAGTTGTAATTAATGATTATTTGTGTGTATGTTTGTTTGTGTGCATGTTTCTGTATATTTGTTTGTTTTTTGTGAGTATATATCTGTATGTGTCTTTCTCAATGTGCTTATGTGTGTCCCTATTTTTCTGTGTGTTTCACAGGAGACTTGTGCAAGTTAATGCGTTTAATTCATGATGGTCAGCTAAGAGCGGAGGAGCACACTGAGGAGGAGCTACAGTCAATTCTGGAGCAATGTGGAGTAACTTCAGAACCAAACAGCACCAAGGTACAGACACACAGACACAAACAAGTAATTGTTTTCATGACCAAAAAAACCTTGTACATTTGTTTTTGTATCATTGTGGCAGGACGAGTTGATAATGGCTGTGTGTTTGCTTTACACACAAGTACAAAATGGCCTGTCAACTGGCCCTCAACCTGCTGAACACCTCACTGCAGGAAAACTCAGCAAGGTTTGCCCTCACCAGGTAAACAGTTTTCTCTCAGCTGTAATGCTGTATTTACACAATACATCACAAAACAACACAAGGTAGATGTATTGAACAGAAAACTGGCGTGATAATCAGTGGACGTAATTCTAGCTCCTGCATCCCAGCCAATGAAATAACATATTACCAGAAATCCTATGACATCTTCTGTCTAGTACAGCAGGAATTGAGAGTTCAACTCATAAAATAAAAAACACATGGGTCCAGAGAGGAACATACTTTAAGGTTAATGAATAACTATGTGGTCTCTGTGTGTTAGGTGGTGTGTGGCTCAAAATACCTAGTACGTGGAGAGACTGCCCGTGACCACGTAGACCTGCTGGTGTCCTCTCGTTTTTGGCCACCAGTATATGTAGCAGACTGTGCGCAGAAGGTGGCGCTATGCTCGGAAGCTGTGTATCCAGAGCTGGCGTCACAGATGTGGGGGAAGAACCAGGGCTGCTTCTCTGATCCCATGACTCCTGCAAAGGTCAGCATAAATTCTGCATCAGTAAGAGATGAGTAGTAAATCTGTTTCCAGATTACAGAATAAACAAATTAAGGTTGTAACAACATAACAGTGAATTATATGTTAGCAAAAGTTTTTGGTCACCTGATTTATGTTTGGTTCCTCTTTAAACTGTTGCTAAAATATGGAAGCTCACAATTGTCTAGAATGTTTTTGTAATATTACATTTTTCCTTCACTGGAACTAAGAGACTCCAACAGGGTACCAGCATGAATGACAATGACCCTGAGCACAATGCTCCATTATCACATGCTGCGTTATTATTAGAGTGAATAAAACAGTTGGTGTCCAGCACAGTCCTGATCTTACCACCACCTTTATGATGAACTGAAATGGTGACTGCACCCCAGACCTAATCGTGTTAGAGCTGAATTATGAGATACAGTAGGGCAAAATTTATGTTAGCCACCAATTTTGCAAGTTCTCCCATTTCTCCCAACAATTCTGTGTTTTTATATCAATATGGGGTGCTAGGTATACATTAATGTGAAAATATTTACTTAAATGATTTTAGTGTGAAAAAGTTAAGGAGGTCTCAATACTTTCTGTACCACTGTATGGTATTGGGGCTTGTATAGTCTCATTGTGCTTTGGAATACTTACTTTTCTTGTCTATAGACATGCTGATTATTTTTAATATAGTCTGTTGTAGGGCTGGACGATTAATCAAATAAAATTTAGAACCTTTAATTGTCATTACTGTAGCAGTTGTCACGGTTGACTCACAGCAAAAAGGTCCCAGGTTCTATTCCTTGGCAAGGGTTTCTCTGTGCAAAGTTAGCATGTTCTCCCCTGAGCCTGCGTAGGTTTTCTCCAGATACTCAGATTTCCTCCTACAATCCAAAATAATGTACATTAGTTTGATTGGTGACTTTAAATTTCTCCATATGAGTGAATGTGTGTGGTTGTTTGTCTGTGTGTGGCCCTGTGATTGACTGGCAACCTGTCCAGGGTGTACCCCTGCCTTTCGCCTTTATGCGCGCTGGGATAGGCTCCAGCAGACCCCGTGACACTGAATTAGTTAATAAGTGGGTAGAAGATGAATAAATGAATGGATGAACTAAAATTTAACACTCAGTTCTGTTTAACTAGTATGTGTAAATTAAGATTTCCAGCCATTTAAGCAAGCCAGAGTGGACAGCCGCAAGTAGCCAAAACTTTTTCAGTGACAAAAATGAATAAATTTTTTTAAAGAAAACTAGACTCATGAGCGGGTGTTCGATAGCCTTGAATAGTACTGAGTACTAAATAAAATAAAACAGGTTATGTTTTCAGAAATCTCACTTCCTCTATTAAATTCCACATTTGAGTTGACAAATAGACAAAGTTCTCCATTTCCATCAGTGTACAGTTGCACCACAGCTGTAAATTGGAAAAACACATACATTCATCCTTTATCTCACTTCCTTTCTCAGTACGTCTCCTGTCCTGAGCTTCAGGACCAGCAGTACAGTATGGACCTCTCATCAGTGGACTCTCATTCCCATGTTCATCCACACACCAAGTCCTCTTCGCGCTATATTGTGCATCCTAGGGATCCCTTTCCCTCCTCCCCCTCTTCTGCTTCTCTTCTCTCAGACCCTCACCGTGCTCTCACTCTTTGTAAGGAGCTGCAGTGTTACTCCAATCTGGTATCCATAAACAGTGGTTCAGAAGAGAATCAGTCTCATGATAAAGAAACGCAAGAAATGATTGTATTCAACAATGCAGCACACTACTACCTCTACAATAGGCTGGTGGACTTCCTGAGCAGCCGAGAAGTTGTGAGCCAACAAATGGCTGAGGTGTTGAGAGTGTGCCAACAGGGTGAGGTGGTGATGATTCGTGATGGCCTCTACAGGCTGGGAGTGGCACAGCTTAACAGAGAGGACGAGGAGAAGGAGCAGGGAGATGAAATAGAGGATGATGTAGACTCTGTAGCTTTGGAAGAAGTGGTATTAGAATGATGAAGAATGATGGTGTCTCCAAACACTGAGATTTTCACTAAACAGATTGAATAGATTATAATATGAAATTATAGTATTTATTGTTGTGCTCATTTTCATAATAAAGATAACCACTCATAGCAAGATATTAATCACTTTATTAAGGGTGTTACTGTGATGTGTCCATTTTTTAATAACATTGTCAACATTGTTCATGCAATTAAAAGACCTATATATAAAATAAAAATTTATAGATCAATTAAAATAATGACACTGAGAAAGGATTAGAATTGTTTGTTTGCTTCATTTCATTTCCATAATGACAATTACAACAATGATCCACAATAAAAAAACGATATAAAACACGATGACTGCTCTAGTAAATAAAAATCACTGAAAGCTTCACAATTTTTTGGTGTTTTGATTTTAGTCAAGATGGTCAAGACTTTCAGGAAATTTCATAAGACATTCAAGATTATCTGCAGAATCATCTATACAAGTACAAAACAATAAACCATGGTCCAGTTATATTTTTTCTAATGAGAACTGATTGCAGTACTAGTGCATTTAACAAGGAGCAAATTTCTACTAAGCATTTTAAATGCAAAAATTACCTTTATAAAAATAAAAAAAAAGTTGAAGCTTTGTTTAGTAGTCCACAGCTGACTGAGCACATACTTTAACAACATTTATACAGTTACAGTTACAGTGTGGCACTTAACCAGAGCAACTTACATTTGGTCCCTTTATTTATTTATTTTATTTATTTATTTTTTAAAAACAACTGAGCAATCGTAGGTTAAGGGCCTTGCTCATGGGCCCAGAGTGGTTGCTTGGTGGAGGTGGGAATCGAACCCCAGTCTTTCTGGTATTAGTCCAACACCTTAACCACTTCCCACAATAATACGGAAAAAAATATTTTTCAAATTAAAAACCATAATAAAGCAAATTTATCCAAAACATGTATCCATTATCCAAAAACACATGAAAAAAATCACGACTAAAACATTTATTTCCTTAGTAATTATTTTAACATGAAATAAAATGAAAGCATCAATTATGCTCTTTTAAAAAAAAGTTCACAGGAAAAAAGGAAAAAATGTGGAAGTGAACGTTGCAAGCTTGCAAGCTTGGAAATGCTGAATTGTCTATTTTTCTATCCGCTCAAACAAGGAACTACAATTTAACAGAAGAAACAAGTCATAGTGAGTGTCTGTCTCATGGAAACCTGGCATAGGAATCGTACTCTAATTTTTTTTTTTACAAAGTAACAATCACTGAAATTTGGCCATCAAAATAGATTTTGCGATGGATTTATTTTCTGGAATTGTTGGAATTATTCTGCTAGCTCTTTAGAAGTTCTTTAGATTTTAACAGATCTGATAGTTGTTAGCCTTCATTAGGGGCTGTTCGTCTTCATCCTGCTCACATGATTCTTCATCATTTTTTGTGGTGTCACTGGCCTCCAGCTGCTCTGTGTCCAGTTCTTCCGTCAACATGTTCTTATACTGAGTCTAAAAACATAGACAAAAACTTTACACAAAAAGCTGTATAATTATAATTACTGTCATTGCCATGAGAGATTAACTAACATTAACATTTATTAAGTATATTTGATCATGTTATTTGTGTGGAAAAAACATTATAATATAAAACCTTTTCAATTGACAATAAATATTGTTTTTGGTCCATTATACTTTCTAAAAGAAAATATAGTAAGTATTACAAAACAAAGAATAAAAAAACCTTTGTGAATATTTTCCCCCAAAACATAAAAGGAAATTTACTGTATTACAAATAATATGCAGCCTCGGATTATTAATATTAATAACTTCAGCTTAATTAATCAACAAGATATGCAACAGATTTGGAATGTTCTGGTTAACGATTAAGAACATAAGTAATCCTATGATGTAAGAGAAGCAACTGTTTCTTTTTTCAAAGTTAGAAGGAATTAACCCAGGGGAAACGAGACGCTATCCTGAAGGGCCCGTGTCCTCCTGCATGTATGATTCATATATTACCAAGACCTTGACTTCGAGTGTTTGATAAGAGTTGGAGCTAAACTCTGCAGGACACTAAGCCTCCAGAACTGCAGTCAGAAGTGCAGTCACCCCTAAATCAACCTACAGTCAGGGCAGGGTAATTCATGTTCCTTTGATTTTTTTGTTCCACTTGTTTTACAGCTCGCAATGCCCTAGTCTACACGATGTGTTTAGCCATGATTGTTAAGCAGAACAAAGAAACTTAACTATCATGGCTTACCCTGCCCTGAATATAATGAGAGGGATTGTTCAAAAATGGAGATCCATGAAGATACTTGTCAATCTTTTGGACAGTGGATGTATCAGTAAATTTAATCCAAGGTCAAAATGTTTGTAAAGTATATAATTATAATTGAATTGTATTTTTTATATGCAAAATTAAAATATTTACTATTTGTATGCAACAAGGCAACCAGAACACCTGTGATTAATTAGATAACTTTTAGACATTTCTGCTTTTTACCTGATCCTGTGTTTCTCCTAGTAACTTCTCGATGAGCTGAACGATCTTCCTGAAATCTGGACGCTCTGTGGGTTCAAGGTTCCAGCACATTTTCATGATGCTGTACCTAAACACAGAATTATTTAAGGATTAACACCTGTTCAGGGTGTACCCCTTACTTTCACCCTATGTGGGATAGGATACATTTGAGCAGACCCCTGTGAGCCCGAATTAGGGAATAAACTGGTTAGAAAATAAATGAATGAATAAATATTATGATATTTAATGTATCAATTACATTATGCATTTGGTAATTGTACTGCTTCTGCCTTGGTCAGGATACGGTGGCACAGAAACAGATGATAAGACACAGAGGCGCCAAATACTTATGAGTCAGATGCGTATACATCACACATACAATCCATAGACCATTCAGCCACACTATTACTTCTCTTACTTCACCATTACTCACACTAATGCTTCTCCTTTTTACCTATAGGTCTTTCTGTGTCTGGGACAAAAATACTTAGTGCATGTAGACTCATAGCACTTGCAGTCACAAGATATATTTTTTCTCATTTATCTCAAGTTATTATAATAAAATATATTTATCTCAGTTTATTATAATAAAATGTTTGCCTGTTTTGCTTGAAAGGCCACTTACATCATAGGTGGGGCAAAGTCAGGACGGGACATCTGATAACCACACTTAATCATTTTATAGAACTTGGAGTCCACTATAATGTTTGGATATGGGCTTTGTCCTGTAAAACAATGAGCAGAGGATATGAGTGAAATGCAGCTATATAAATGAACTGACACGATTTCATTCATTCATTCAAATTGCTATGTTACCGCACCGCCTGTGACATGATTTACATTAGTAAATTAAAAAGTTTGTAGAAAACCTTGAGTGACAAACAGGTCAGTAACAGTACGTAATCCTATTTTTAGTGATACACACAAAATATTGTAGATTCAGTATACCCATTACGATTCAGTATAGCCCAAGTTAGGCCTCTCTCATCTTTTTAAGTAGGAGAACTTGCACAATTGGTGGCTGACTAAATACTTTTTTGCCAGATTGTATTTGCATTTTGTAATGTGCTGTCTTACCTATAGAGAAGATCTCCCACAGCAAAATACCATAAGACCAAACATCACTCTGCACTGTATACACACACTCAAAGATACTCTCTGGAGCCATCCACTTAACTGGTAGGCGAGCCTAAATAACAACAGATACGAACACACACACACACACACACACACACACACACACACACACACACACACACACACACACACACACACACAC
>JAOTRA010095842.1:0-11534 GCA_026260255.1 Pseudolaguvia tuberculata
ATAAGCAGTTAAGAAGATGAATGAATGAATGAATGAATGAATGAATGAATGAATGAATGAATGAATGAATGAATGAAGCACAAAGGTTCCGGAGAAAGGTTGTTTCATTCCATTTTATTCTGCTCTGTCATATATGGTTGGAATGACAATGCAACTTCTTTGAATTTGTTTGTAGATGTGTGATTGCAGCCCAGTGATTTTCAGAATTACACAGCACCACACGACAATCGAAATTAAATGACAGAATCAAACAGAATTCGAAGTGGACTGCTGATACACACAGTCCCTCCAGAACTTCGTTGATGTACGTCAGGATAAAGCCTTTGTTGTATATAGAGGCAGAATGGTGGCTTAAGTTTAGAACCCAGGCTGTATACCAGATTTGTATCCCCTATCCGGGGCTTTCTCTGTGGAGTTTACATTTTCTCCCAGGGTTTATGTGGTTTTCTTTCTGGTTTTGCTCATGGGAGTGAGTGTGAGTTTGAGTGGTTGATTGTCTGAAAGTGGACTTGTGATAAATAGGTGTCCTGTCCAGGCTGTACCCCTGCCTTTCACCATATCTCCTGTGGCCCTGATTATGAATGAAAGGTTACTGACAATGTATGATTGTTTGGAAGGATTGATCGAAATTTGGCATAAAAAATAAACTTCCTTAGTGCTGGATTAAGGGAGAGAGCTAACAATTGAATAAATAAAGGAGGCTGGTCCCTTAGCTGTCAATCATCAGCACACCTTCTAAAGTTTCTATGCACAGTCCAGCGACAGCCTTGTTTGGTATCCGAGAGAGTTTGTACTTGTACTTGTAATAGGAAAATAAAATTAAATATTAATAAAATTAAAAAAAAAAAAAAAAAAAAGCATCCTTTCAAAATATATTTCCTATCCTTTTGGGAAGGTTTATAGTGTGTTATGATGTGTCTCGCTTATTTAGAAGTTTGCTGTTATGCTCTTCCTGCTATATTTCCATTTGCATCACACAGACCGTCTCTTCTCAGCATTTCTCGATCAATTCCTAACTCCTTCCCTTCGCTCGGAAAAGTGTGAAGAGAGTCAGCCAGAGTTATTTGAAAAAAAAGTAAGAAACCTATGAAGATCAAGGGAGACTCAAGGGAAATACAATGCAATATTGTAACCAGTAGGTTCTGCCACACTGCCCCACACAATTACAATATATCGGCCAAAGATATTGAACTGAGATCCCCTGCCTGCTCGGCTGATGTCTTTAACTTAGGCAGGATTTCCCTCAAAACAGCATCCTATTGCAAAAACAATGTCTGAACAGTAAAGTCTACTAAAAGTGATGGTGGAAAAAGGAAGACACCATCACTAGATATAGCAAAGATGAGGACAGAAATATAAAGGAGGTACCATTGATGGAATACCGTGTGATGAAGGTGTGAGCTGATATTCATTTAGGTTCAATATGAAAAAAACAAGATTAAATGCTTAAAATAAATTTTAAAGAAAGAGAGAAATTAAAAGCTGTCTCCTGTCCATAAAAAGTATATATGAAACTGCTCACAAACCTCAGAAATCTGTTTAACGCCATTTTAATGTTTTATGTAATCATTCATTCTTTCATTCATCTTCTTACACGCTTATTCCCTAATTCGTGGTCACGGGGGTCTGCTGGTACCTATCTGAGCTTACATAGTGCTTATAGAGTACATCTGACGCCAACACAGAGACAAACAACCATTCTCACACACATTCACTCCAATTTAGAATCACCAATAGACCTAATCTGCATGTTCCTCCGGATTAACCGGAGGAAACCCACGCAAGCGCTGGGAGAACATGCAAACTCCACACAGAAAGATCCCCGGCCCGGAAATCGAATCTGTGATCTTCTATTTGTGAGGCGACCGTGCTAACCACTAAGCCTATTATTATATATATATAGTTCAGGGAAAGTGCACACATAAAGAGAATTCATCTCTTGACGGTTTTCTTTCATTTCTTCTTTGAGTTGCAAACAAAAATTCCGGTTATGACCCAATTATGACCCAGCATCCTGTGCCTCAATCAGCCAGTCAGACCTGCTTTAGCAATTGTCGTCATCTGATCTATATCTGATTGTTTTGTTTTTATAGAATATTCATTCATTCATTCATTCATTTTTTACACACTTATTCTCTAATTCGGGGTCACATGGGTCTGCTAGACAGGTCGCCAGTCCATCTCAGGGCAACACAGACGAACAACCATTCACATACACATTCACTCCTATGGACAATTTAGAATCACCAATTGACCTAGTCTGTATGTTTTTGGACTGTAAGAGGAAACCGGAGTAACCGGAGGAAACCCACACAAGCACAGGGAGAGCATGCAAACTCAGCACAGAAAAATCCCCGGCCCGGGAATCAAACCCTGTACCTTCTTGTTGTGAGGCGACCATGCTAATTACTATGCCACTGCGCCACCCTTTTATACAATATTCAAATATTTAGAAAATTATAACAAAAAATTGCAGTGTTTTTTGAGGGGACCCGAAACTAATTAATGACATTTCAATGCAGAAAATTTAATTCATTCATACATTCATTCATCCCTAACCCGCTTGTTCCATAATTAGAGGGTCACAGGTGTCTGTTAGTGCCCCCCCACAACACACATACACACACAAACACAGTCCTATGGGCAGAAGCACTAACCAACAAGTCCAAACAAAAAGTTTTTGGACTTAGGCAGGAAAAAAAGTGCGTGGAGAACCTTGTTTGGGAATCAAACCCAGGACCTTCTTTCTGTGAGGCGAACATGCTAACCAAAACACCACCGCGCCGCTCCTCCGATACCTCATTAACATTAAACATTAAAGTGTTTGAAGTGTCTTCATTCCATTGAAAAAATATTATAAAGCCTCCATGTACTCCAGTTTCCTCCCACAGTCCAAAAACATGTACATTAGGTTAATTGGGCTGTGTGGGTGTGGGTGTGGGTGTGGGTGTGAGTGTGTGTGCAAAATGGTGTCAGAGTGACTGACAGTGTTAACTGAGCTTTGTGTGCTCCAGTCTATCTCGACCAACCTGTTCACTATGTTTCCACCACACATGGAGATGCAAAATGAACAGTGCAAAACCAATAAACCTCTTCCTTTCCATCCACATGATCCTGCCTTCAGCTTTGTTTGGAACTGGGTTGAATCAAGAAAAGCCGGATCTGTAACGGGTGTGTGAAAATAGCGATGGTGTGCTGCTATATAGGAAGTGACATATTGCATGGTGACATTTTTTGCTCCTCTGTTCGCAACTGCTGTGCTAAGAATAATATAAACCCAGCACTGCTCATACTCTATATTGTTAAAATAGGTCCCGCAAAGGTTGCATAGGCTTCCCGTGTCATTTACACTGATGCTAAATGTAGCTAGCTAAGAGGAATTGTCCTGAGAAATGGTTGGAGGAACTTGTTAGCTTGACAATTTGGGGACAGCATGGTGGCTTGGTGGTTAAAACAAGAAGGTCATAGGTTTGATTTCTGGGCAGGGGTCTTCTTTTGTGTGGCGTTTGCATATTCAGCCAGTACTTACTGGATTTATTCTGGATACCTCCCACAGTGCGAAAATACCCTCATTGCTTGCAGGGCATTAAAAAGCCAATAGATAAATTAAAAGTAATTTGGAAGCAATTAAAATTTTGCTATATTATTCATCCAATGCAATACAAACCATGTGTGTGTGCAGAGGGTGGGGTGGGGGTTTAACATTTGTAACAAGCAAACATGACGTGATTGCAACATGCATTCCATATGACCTGCTCTTTTTTTCCAAAGCGTCATTATTTCCAAGCCCATCTTCATCTGAGCGACACACTAAGCCTGCTGCCTGCTGGCACCTTGTCAAGTGTTGCTCATCGCATTTATTTTTCTAAATTATGTCATTTACCTTTCTTACTGTCATTATTAATCACTAACAGAATGACAACTGACAGAATGTTTAGCAGATATGTTTTTTTATGATTACCATATTTTTGGGATTATAAGGCGCACCTGATTATAAGGCGCTATATAAATCAATGGGTATATTTTCATACATTTTCATACATAAGGCGCACCAGATTATAAGGTGTATTAAGCAGTGGTGTAGAGGGGATTTTTTTGTGCACATTCAAAAAGAAATATCGATCAAGATGCTGGACTTTTGCACCAAATATGGACTGAACTAGGACTGATCCCAGGACGGAACCCAGAACTGAATCAGTTGGACTGAACCATAACTAAAGCAGGACTAATCTTGGAGTTGAGAGAGAGAGAAAACCCCAAGCCCATAGAGCAGGTTGTCCGCAAAGTCTGATCAAGCATTGACTGCGTTTAGTGCAGTGGAGCGCGGAGCTCTGCGTCGGTCCTTTTGCCTGCGGTACACCTTTTGCCTATGTACCACATAAAATGGGTCCAAGGTCAGTAAACACAACCAGAATTATCACAGTGGGGCAAAAAAGTATTTAGCAAGCCACCAATTGTGCAAATCCTCCCACTTTAAAAAGATGAGAGAGGCCTATAATTTTCATCAAAGGTATACTATTAGAGACAAAAAGAAAAAAAAAATAAGAAAATCACATCTATCAAATTTATTTGCAAATTATGGTGGAAAATAAGTATTTGGTCACCTACAAACCAGCAAGATTTCTGGCTCTCACAAACCTGTACCTTCATCTGTAAGAGGCTCCTCTGTCCTTGACTCATTACCATAAAATACACCTGTTTAGTCACACTCCAAACTTCACTAGGGCCAAGACCAGAGAGCTGTCAAAGGACACCATAAACAAAATTGTAGACCTGCCCCAGACTGGGAAGACTGAATCTGCAATAGGTAAGCAGCTTGGTGTGAAGAAATCAACTGTGGGAGCAATTACTAGAAAATGGAAGACATACAAGACCACTGATAATCTTCCTCGATATGGGGCTCCATGCAAGATGTCACCCCACTGGGTCAAAATGATCTCAAGAACAGTGAGCAAACTTCCCAGAACCACAAGTGGGGACCTATTGAATGACCTGCAGAGAGCTTGAACCAAAGTAACAAAGGTTACCATCAGTAACACACTATGCCACAAGGGACTAAAATGCTGCAGTACTAGACGTTTCCCCCTGCTTAATCCAGCACATGTCCCAGCCTGTCAAAATTTTTCTAGAGAGCATTTGGGTGGTCCAGAAGAGCATTGATAAAATGTCATATGGTCAGATAAAACCAAGATAGAACTTTTTTGGTAGAAAACTTTACTCGTTGTGTTTGTAGGAAAAAGAATACTGAGTTGCTTCCAAAGAACATCGTACCTACTGTGAAACATGGGGGTGGAAACATCATGCTTTCCATCATCATGCATGCAAAGGGACCAGGACAACTGATCCATGTAAAGGAAAGATCTTTATGGAGGAATGGGCCAAAATACCAGCAACAGTGTGTATAAATCTTGTGAAGAATTACAGAAAATGTTTGACCTGTCATTGCCAACAAAGGGTATATTGTATAAGTATTGAGATGAACTTTTTTTATTGACCAAATACTTATTTTCAAAATTTGCAAAAAAAAATTCATTAAAAATCAAACATTTTCTGTATTTTTGTTTTCTCATTTTGTCTCTCATAGTATCATAGGTATGATGCTGAAAATTGGCCTCTCTCATCTTTTTAAGTGGGAGAAAGTTGGTGGCTGACAAAATACTTTTTGCTCCTCTGTGTATAAGGCGCACTGTTGGTTTTTGAGAAAATAAAAGGATTTTGAGTGTGCCTGGTAATCCGGTATTTAATCATTGTATAATTAAGAGTTGGGCTGCACAGTGTCATAGTGGTTAGCACATTGGTCCTACAGCAAGGTCATGGGTTTGATTCTTGGACAAGGGTTCGCTGGGTTTTCTTTTGGTTGTTTTTACATTCTGTCATCAAAGCACAGCATGAATTTAGAGAATCAGAGAAATGCGTGAATGCAGTAATTATACTTGCCCTGACAGCAGCAGATAGCATTCAGTTAGCTGGCTACGCTAAAGCCAGAATAGGGCCACATATAAACGAACAACCACATACACATTTTAGTGTCACTATTTAGAAAGTTTTGAAAAAAATGTTTAAGTTTTTAAACCGTGGGAGAATACCAGAGTACCCGGTGAAAACCCATGTAAGTGCTGTGAGAACAGGCAACATCCGCACAGAAAGATCCCTTGCCCCTATTTAATCTTCAGGAATCTTACGGGGCTCTGCTGGAGCTTATATTTTTAATGAGAAGGCATTTTTAAATTTAATCCAGAATAAACAGGTAAGAAGATAAATGAATGAATGAATCCAGCATTTTCTTAAGGCATTTTTTAACTATAAGTTCAGGGACTGTTTAAGCACAAGTATCATTAAAAATTCAACGGATACCCAACCATACACAATGTACTGTATAATAGAACTGATGAAGCATTTGACAGTTTTTGTAAATATAGATCATGTTCTGTTCATATCTATGGTCTCAAACCAGTAAATTTCAGTATTCCTGGTCTTTGATTTAATAGAACTTGTATCTCAGTCAAGTTCAATACTTTTCTTGTTCTTATTTAAGTATACTTAAATATGTTTATGGTTAGTCTGCTTACTCCAATCAAATTGTTTTATTATTTCTGTGGTTTTATCTCGCTCTTTATCGGGATTCCTTCGGCACCACTACTGTTTTGTGTGAAAATCTCAAGAAATCAGCAGTTTGTCTGTCACTAAAAATAATCCCATTTTCATGCTTTGGATTTTTAGACATTTACATGAAAACTTTTGAAAACTTTGGATCTGTATCCAATCTAAATATCTTGTCTAATCAATGATTTTACCAATCATTTTCTGATATTTAAAGATTTGTTCACTCTTGAGGCGAGAGGCAGGGGTAAATCCTGGACTGGTCACCAATCAGGGCATCAGATAGACAAACAACCATTCAGACACACATTCACTCCTATAGACAATTTGAATCACCAATTGACCATGTTTTTGGACTGTGGAAGGAAACTGGAGTACCCGTTAGGAGAACATGCAAACTTTGCACAGAAAGATCCCTGGCCCGGAAATCGAACCCGGGACCTTTTTTTTGTAAGCCTACCATGCTAACCACTGCGCTACCACACCACCCTTGTTTTTTTTATTGGGTTTATTTTATTCATTCATTCATCTTCTTGCCCGCTTATTCCCGAATCCGGGGTCACGGGGGTCTGCTACGCCTATCCCAGCACACATAGGGCGAGAGGCAGGGGTACACCCTGGACGGGTCGCCAGTCCAATCACAGGGGTTTATTTTATCTGGACCAAAAATATATTTATGCTTATAGATTCTTGATAGTGAACCTAAAGATGCTGAACCCGAACCGAAAGGCAAATTGATTGGTCGGCTTTTGGGAATATTTCACGGCAGGAATGAAAAAACAGTGTGCTGGATTACACACTCATGATGTAGATATGATTTTACTTTGATCAACTGAGAACTTGTAAAAAACAATTCTTTTGACTAATAGACAATATGAGTCAAACTGGGTAGTTACGCTTGAACATTCTATCCTCTGAAAATAAAGAATTGCGTGATTGATCAGAATTGCATTTGAAGTCCTGTTTGTGGTCCGACAAGATTTATCTGGTCCACATATCCGTCAAATTGCAACAAGGCCGAGACCCATGTTTTGGTACAGACTGGGGTTTGGGTGGCAACATTTACAGACCAGCTAGGGAATTGCACCAGATTCCAAGCATGTGAATATAGCCAAAATGTAAGTTGATTTGCTTAAAATGTATATATTTTATTGGAATTATGCACACTAAAAGATTTTTCCACATTTGAGAGACCACAAATTAAAGATTTAAAGTTTCTAGATTTACGAATGTTTTACTCCTATAGTGTGTGGTATGTCACATTGTCAGCACACCACAAACAGACTATTCCAAAGTCCAAATGACTGTGAATATCTTTCAAAATTTCTTAAGATTTGAGAATAACCATGGCGGACAACAGGCAGGAAGAAATTACAATTAAAGTTTATGGAATGATTTTGAGATAAAATTTCATGTTAAATAGTCCGAATAAGGTGTTTGCTATTTTCTACATAAAAACTTTACATAGTTTAACAAAAGTACACATTAAAACAGACTTCCTAGTTTGTTTGTCTGCTGTTACTGCTTTTACTTTACTGTTTTGTCCAGCAAAATCTCTGTTGCTTTGTAACTTTATTTTTAGCTTTCTGATTGGTTTCGTTCCATGTGATCATCTCCAGACTATGCATTTGTTTGTTCTTGTGGTTCTCCACAAACATCAAAACATGTTGAATATTTACAATTGGCAATCATGGCACATCCAACGTTCTTCCTAAGCAGCTACAGTCCTTCTTAATACACCTCACACCACAGAAAAATCTGCTAAGATAATCGTCATAACCACCAAGGTAATCAGGACAATACTTCTGCAGATACTAAGCCTTTCTTCATTAATTCCTTCATTAATGTGCAAAATATTGTTTATCTTCTTAGAAGTATTACTTTGTTTTCAGAAACTTATTTTATCTTTAGAGACAGCGACAATGAAGATGAAACAGGAGACAGAGTTGGGGGTAGTAGAGCTGAAGGACAGCTTATGTTAAACTCTTCAGGGAAAGTCAGAAAAGAGAGATTGAGATGGTTTGGACATGTGCAGAGGAGAGATAGTAGTAATATCAGTAGGAGGATGTAATGTAACTGGAGCTGCAGGCAGAAGAGGGAGACCGAGTTAGGGATTAATGAGGACATGAAGTTAGTGGGTGTGAGTGAAGAAGAGGCAGAGGATAGAGCTAGAAGTCGTTTGTGGGGGAACCTGTAAATATCTGATGTGTAAATAAAGCCAGTATACCGACCGGTATGACTTGTGTTACTTGTTTCATCTACGTCAACCATGTCACACAACACAACGCAGATATCCAAAGTTCCATTGTATTCTTTTAGTAAATCTGTGAAGGTGTTGAAACTTTGCATGTCAAGAACAATTAACTCCCACAAAACACCTCGGTTTGTTATTCCTTCCTCTCGCTACATTGCACATGATGTCATTTCCATTTATACTTTCTTAGTCACCAGAAATCTTCCCATTAATCCTTCACGCTGTTACTCACATGCAAACTTCAATCTCTCTGTGAGAGCTAAGAATCCAAAGGCTGCCAAGACTGAATTGTATATAACATTTGTTTAGCTGTGAGCAGTGCAGTGGTGTAGCGGATAGCACGGTCGCCTAACAACAAGAAAGTCCCGGGTTTGATTCCCGGGTCGGGGATCTTTCTGTGCTGAGTTTGCGTGTTCTACCCACGCTTGAGTGGGTTTCCTCTGGGTACTCCGGTTTTCTCCCACAGTCCAAAAACATGCAATGAGGTTGATTGGTGATTGTAAATTGCCCATACGATTGTGAATGTGTTTGTGAATGTTTTTTTTTTTGTCTTTTTTTATGTTTTTTGTTACCCTGCGATGGACTGGCAACCCATCCAGTGTGTACCCCCACCTCTCGCCCGATGTGAGCTGGGATAGGCACCAGCAGACCTCCGTGACCCCAACTTAGGGAATAAGTGGTTAAGAATATGAATGAATGAATGAATTTGTTTAGCTTAAAACGTGCAAGTAAGGTTAATAATGTAATAGAATATAATAACATTATAACTTTTTTGCAAAAAAGTCTATAAAGCAAGTGAAAATGTTTAGATTACAAATGTCTAATTTAACATGAGGTCAACCAAACAAGAGTCTATTTACTGCTAACACTAGTGTGCAGCAGACAGTCGACTATAAAGAGTGTTACATAGAGAAAAACTTCTTCCCATTTCATGCTGACACCACACTGAATAAAAGTGTCACAAGATCTGAGCCAGAAAGAGAGCATCACTCTCTATCCAACATCCCGTCTCTAATAGAGTTCATTAATAAAGACTGAACAAAGATAGATGTTGCAAAATGTCGCCAACTTTTTCATTTCACACACACACACACACACACACACACACACACACACACACACACACACACACACACACACACACACACACACAGCAGAACCCTGCGACCCCCAATTAGGGAATAAGCAGGTTGAAAGATGAATGACTGAATTAATTAATTAAATATGTCAGGGCGGCATGGTGGCGTAGTGGTTAGCACAGTCGCCTCACAACAAAAAGGTCCCGGTTTCCATTCTCGGACCAGGAATCTTTCTGTTTGGAGTTTGCATGTTCTCCGTACACTTGCGTGGGTTTCCTCAGGGCACTCCAGTTTCCTGCCACAGTCCAAAAATATGTTGATTAGGTCAATTCTAAAATGTCCATAGGAGTGAATGTGTGTGACCTTTGTGTGGCCCTTGATGGCCTGGGATTTGTTCAGGCAACAGCAAACGCCCATAACCCCGAACTAGGGAATAAGCAGGTAAGAAGATGAATGAATGAATGAATGAATGAATTAATTAATTAATTAATGTTTATGTCTGCATGTCTATGATTTTTTTTTAAACAAAGATACTTACAAATCTAAATTTCTTTGCTATAATAATAAAGTGGTTCCTTGACGTCCAAGTTTAATTCATTCTGTCACGGCAACTTAAATTACGTATGTCAAATTAATTTTCCCTGTTAAAATGTACTGAAATACCATTCATTCATTCCCGGTCCAGCTGAGAGACGACACGTATCTCGTGATACATACATGTCGAAAACTCATTAGTTGGGACACTCTTAAGTCAAAATCCCACATTAGATAAACACTATTGTTTTTTAACAGAGAGCAAAAAAGTTCATTCATTCATCATTCATTCATTTTCTTATACGCCTATTCCCTAATTGTGGGTCACGGGGGTCTGCTAGTGCCTATCCCAGCTCACATAGGGCAAGTGGCAAGGGTACACCAGTCCACCGCAGGGTAACACATAGACAAACAACCATTCACTCCTATGGACAATTTAGAATCACCAATTGACCTAATCTGCATGTTTTTGGACTGTGGGAGGAAACAGAAGTAACCCGGAACATGCAACATGCAACAAGTAACATGCAAACTCCTCACTTGTTTTTTTGTTGTGAAGACCTTTTGTTGTGAGGCGACCGTGCTATCCACTACACCACCGCACCGAAAAAGTTAACTTTTTTATATATTTGAAGTACTATCTGGTCTGCTAAAGGCAATATCTTCATAGAAAACCTTAAAAATGTTTTTAAAGTATTTGGTGACTTATTTCAGATTTATTCCTGCCCACCGAAATGCTAGTTCATATGCATTGAAGAGGGCTAAAATCAGAAGCCAGTGGTGTGTTTTATCATACAAATATTATGACAGACTAATTCTACATTAAAATCTCATTCATTTGTGAATTTTTGTTCTACCAGAGCAAGGGAATAGCAGAGAACTGGCAAAAAAAGAAAAAATAAGGGGTTAAATAAAAAAAACTGAGATAAGAAAGGTTTTTAAAAATGACCCCAAAAGCCTCAATATTATTAATAAACAACTGTAAAGTAGGAGAACCCAGCCATTAGGGTTGCACAAGCCAGTGCATTCTTAGTGCCGGTCCCAAGCCCGGATAAATGGGGAGGGTT
>JAOTRA010095852.1:0-11534 GCA_026260255.1 Pseudolaguvia tuberculata
CTGGTCTCCTGAACACACAACACATCCACCTTTCTACGCTCCATCATGTCAGCTAACTCTCTTCCTTTACCAGTCAAAGTACCAACATTTAAAGTACCCACCCTAACCTCCACTCTCCTACACTTCTCCTTCGCCTGCCGTCTCTGTAGTCGTCTTCCTCCTCTCCTTTTCCTCCTTTGGCCAACAGTAGCCCAATTTCCACCTGTACCCTGTCGGCTAACAGTGGCGGTCGTTGTTAACCCAGGCCGCGACCAATCCGGTATGAGATTCGGATTTGTGATCCGCATATTTGATCTGGCGCAGTTTTACGCTGGATGTCCTTCCTAATGCAACCCTCCCCATTTGTCCGGGCTCGGGACCGGCACCAAGAATGCACTGGCTTGTGCAACCCTAATGGTTGGGTTGTGGAAGATTTAAATATATCGTGTAAATTTTTTTTAAATGATGGATGTGCCTTCTTTTAGATCAGCAGCTGTGGAAAACATGTTCGAGTGGCAGCTGTTAATGAGCTCTTTTTCAATTTTTTCCCCCAAGTATTTTCATCTATATATGTAATATATAATATAGTCAATATATATATCACCTTCTACCCCACTTATTCCCAATAAATATGTAAATATGTCACAACATGCTTGTTAGTTTAATAGGTGAGGGGCGGCATGGTGGCTTAGTGGTCAGCACGTTTATCTCATAGGAAGGTCCCAAGCTTGAGTCTTTTTATGTGGAATTTACATGTTTTACCTGTGCTCGTGTATGTGTGTACAGTTTTCCTCCCACTGTCCAAAGACATGTACATTAGGTTGATTGGTGATTCTAAATTGCCCATAAGACAGCAATAATATATTTAAGCTAAATAGCTCATATTTAAGAAGGTTTTTAAGCCACTAAGTTGACCTCACCTGGAACAATAAAAACAATACCCAAACACCCATGTATTATTATGATTATTACGCATATATCCACAATCATAAATAATAATAATAATAATAATAATAATAATAAAAATGATTGAGACATACTTTAATAAAGTCTGCATTTCTCTTTCTGTATTTTTTTTTTTATAAAAAAATAAATAAATGTATAGTGCCCACAATATTTTTTATTATCTAACTTAATTATTAACCAGTTTAGTTTATGTGGCATAGTATAGCTCTGTATAGTATGGCATAGTATAGCTCTATTCTAAAAGTTATAACTAAAAGTTAGCCAAAGACGACATGGATAACGTGGTGCTGTAAGCGTGATGAACATCTGAGAAAGTGAAGCTTGTTGTCACAAATCTAAGACAGTCACACACACACACACACACACACACACACACACACACACACACGTAAAAACCCCATAAGGTAACGCAGAGGACAAAATATTCCCAGAATGCATTTCACAGGGGTCAGTGTGCCAATTTTAGCAGCACAGCCAATAGGAGGAATCCTACAGTACTTCACATCCACGAGAGCTAGGTTCAAGTTACTAGTCAGTGAGGGGCAGCATATGAAAGCAGTAAAATAGGATATACGTGATGTCCTACCTAAAATAAGTACACACAGTATATGAAGGTGATTAACACAGCTCACTGCCAATCCTGCTTTAAATGGTTTTAACTGTTACGTAGAAGTTTCTGCAGGTTTAGAGAATGTATTCAGCTTAAATTCTGCTTTAATAATATAATGCTGTATTAATAACTTTTAATATAAATTCATCACATCACATTTTCTGAATGCTTATCCGGGACCGGGTTGTACGGGCAGCAGTCCAAGCAAGGACACCCTGACTTCCCAGACACTTCCTCCAGCTCTTCCGGGGGAAAACCGAAGTGTTCCCAGGCCAGCCTAGAGACACCTCCTCCCGGTGGGACATGCCCGAAACACCTCTCCTGGGAGGCGTCTGGGAGGCATCCAAGACAGATGCCTAAACCACCTCAGCTGGCTTCGTTCGATGCGGAGGAACAGCAGCTCTGAGCTGCTCACGGGTCACCAAGCTCCACATTCTATCTTTAAGGGAGCGCCCAGCCACCTTTGCGGAGGAAATTAATTTCAGCCGCCTGTATCCGGGATCTTATCCTTTTGGTCATGACCAAAAGCTAATGGCTATAGGTGAGAGTAGGAAAGTAGATTTGTTTTACAGCTCAGCTCTTTGTTCACCATGACTGGTCAGTACATCGACCACATTACTGCAGAAGATGCACCAATCCTCCTGTCATTCTCTTGTTCCATTCTTCCCTCACGCATGAACAAGATCTCAAGATACTTAAACTTCTCCACTTGAAGCAAGATCACACCACCAATCTGAAGGGGCAAGCCATCCTTTTCTGATTGAGAACCATGGTCTCAGATTTGAAGGTGCTGATCCCAGCTGCTTCACACTCGGCTGCAAACCGCCCCAATGCACGCTGAAGGTCCTGGTTTAATAGTGCCAACAGGACAACATCATCTTTAAAAAGCAGAGATGAAATCATTTGGTCCACAAACTACTCCCTCCTGTCTCTGGCTGTGCCTAGAAATCCTGTAGATGAAGATAATGAACAGGACAGGTGATAAAGGGCAGCCCTGATGGAGTTCAACACGCACTGGGAACAATTCTGACGTATTGGCAGCTATTCAAACCTAGCTTCTACTCTAGTCATTCAGGGATCAGATAGCCCTTAGCAAAAGACCATTGAGCCCATACTGCCAAAGCACTCCCCACAGGACCCCATGAGGGATATGGTCAAAAGCCTTTTCCAGATCCATAAAACACATGTAGACAGGTTGAGCAAACTCCCATGAGCCCTCCAGCACCCTGAAGATGCTATAAAGCTGGTCCAGTGTACAGCCAGGACAAAAACCACATTGTACCTTCTGAATTCGAGGTTTGACTATCAGATGAATGCTCCTTTCCAGTACACTGGCACAAACTTTCCCGAGCAGGCTGTGGAGTGTGAACCCCCTGTAATTGGAACACACCCTCCGGTCCCGGTAAAAAGAGTCTGCCACCCCATTCTGCCAGTCCAGCGGCACTGTTCCCACCCTCCACACGATGCTGCAGAGGAGCTTTTTGACTACCTCAGTGATTTCAGCTTGGGTGATGGATGAGTTTACATCTGAGCCCCGGTCTCTGCTTCCTAAAAAGAACACGTGGTGGTATTGATGTTATTGAGGAGATCCTCAAAAATATTTCTTACACTGCCCAACAATGTCCCCAGTTTAAGTCAGCAGACTCCCACCACCACTGTATACAGTGTTGGCAGGGCACTGCTTTCCTCTACTGAGTCGTTCAATAGTCATTCTCCATGGCCTACCCATGGCTACAGGCCGTTTGGCTTGTCAGTAACCCTCAGCTGCTTCAGGGGTCCCACAAGCCAACCAGGCTCGATAGGACTCCTTTTTCAGCTTGACAGCATCCCTTACTTCCGGCTTCCACCACCGGGTTCGGGGGTGCCACCTCGACAGGCACCAGAGACCTTATGACCACAGCTCAGAGCAGCCGCATCAACAATGGAGGTGAAGAACATGGTCCACTCGGACTCATTATCCCCAGCCTCCCTTGGTATCCAGTTGTAGCTCTGTTGGAGGTGGGAGTTGAAGTTCCTTCTAACAGGGGATTCAAACATTCCCCCATAGACCCTCACAATACATTTGGGCCAGCCAAGACTGTCTAGCTTCCTCCCCGCCATCGGATCCAACACACCACCAGATGGTAATCAGTTGACAGCTCCGCCCCCTGTTTACCTGAGTGTCCAAGACATTAGGCCGGAGATCAGATGAAACAACTACAAAGTCAATCATTGACCTATGACCTAGGGTGTCCTGGTGCCATGTGCACTGATGGACAACCTTATGCCCAAACATGGTGTTTGTTATGGACAAACTGTGACTAGCACAGAAGTCCAACAACAGAACACCACTCGAGTTCAGATTGGGGGGACGTTCCTCCCAATCACCCCCTTCCAGGTATCACTGTCATTGCACATGTGAACAATGAAGTCTTCCAACACCACTTCCAGAGACTCCAAGAAGTATTCTGCACTGCCATTTGACCCGTGGGCACAAACAACAGTGAGAGACCTATCCCCGACCCAAAGGCGCAGGAAAGCAACCCTCTCGTTCACTGAGGTGAACTCCAACACATGCCGGCTAAGCTTGGGGGCTATGAGCTTGCTCACACCAGCCAGCCGACTCTCACCACGGACACATCCAGGGTAGATAAAAGTCAAATAAAATAAATTAGCATTTTAAATTTAATTTAAATGTAATTTTAATGGTCTGTGGGAAATACAATGAAGATATATTATGAATTGCATTTTGGCCTTCAAATTCAATTATGGTTGTTAATAAAGATTTCATGCAGACTTAAATTCAGTAACTGGCATTTTGTATCTGGGCCTTTAGTAAAGATTTAATATCACCATAACATTATACAAGCCATCCATACTATAGAAAATGCAATATAACCTGGAATGGCATTATATAAAGAGAGATTTAATTAAATTTTTATTTAAGCAAAAAACCCTGTTAACTCCAAACCTCTATAATACAACTGCATATGTTCATCAACTGGAGCAGTTCAAAATCAATAAATGTATCAAATCTATTCAATATTTATTAAGGGATAATTAAGGAACTATATAAAAATAATTAACTCATTAGTCAAAGTCAAGTCAAGTCATTACTTTTCTACATGTTATAGTCCCTTCACCATTATACATACAGTATATAAAATAAATAACGTAATTATTTGAGTCATAATTAAAGCACAGCCTTTATTCAAAGCTACATAAGCAAATCACATCACATCACATTTACAAAGAACAATGTCTGATGAAATGGCACAGAATGTATACAATGCACTGCAGCAGGCTCTACTTGTTGGCATGAAGGTGGAGCTGAAGTGGAAGTGGAATAAATTATATGGAATGACGTGTGGTGTTTTTTGTGAGAGGCAGTATTTCACACTATATGTATTTTTCAGGTTCCAGATCACAGTTGGTACGATGACTGTACTCCAGATTAGTCTATAGCAAGAATACAAAAAAAATAAATATTTATTGGACATTGTACAACAAGTATTTGAAACTAGTGCCTGCAATTGCAACCTTGTGCCCCTCATTTGCGCGTTCTTGCTAAGGGGTGCAAGTATGTCCAAATGCCGCATTTCTCGGCCCCAACTACTTTCTGTAAGTATATATACCGTATTTTCCAGACTATAAGCGACACCAGATTATAAGGCGCTATATCAATGAACATGTATATTTTCATATATTTTCTTACATGAGGAGCACCGGATTATAAGGCGCATTAAGCAGTGGTGTAAAGGGGATTTTTGTGTATGTCCCAGAAGAAATGATTGGTCTATATGCCAGACTTTTGCACCGCATACTGGTTGAACCAGGACTAAACCAGGACCAATTTTGGAGTTGAGAGAGAGAACCTCGAGCTTGCGGAACAGAGTGACAGCTGGATTTAGACCCATTTGCCTGCAGTCACAAAACTCGTGAACACTAATGGTGTTCATGTGGACCAACACTATTAATGTTGGAAAACCATGCAGCAACCAGTCTGCATGATGAACGTTACTGGACAACCTCTGCTATCTCGACTTGCTATGAAGACCAGCCTCCAGACTGCAGCGTCATCTTACCCGGGGTCTGGGAGAGACATCATTGAAAGCAGTGGGTGAGGAAGCGAAATAGCTAAGCTAAAACAAACTGGCTAACGTCTACTTCCTGGAAAACGAATTGTACTACATCCGAACCCATGTAAACTACCACTGTATGAGTACAGAGACCTTTCATCAACACGGAATGGTGAAGAACTCTGTGCTTGAGTCTACCTGCTGCTCATCGTCAGTGGAGTTTTTGACTGTTACATGCAGACTGTTATATTTGTTTTTGAGTTTTGTTGTCTCTGTATGTCCCACACTTGTCATGTGTCTGCACTTATTTTGTTCTGTATGTAGCACCAATGTCCTGGAGAAATGCTATTTCATTTTACTTTATACTGCTCTGTCATATATGGTTGACATTGACAATAAAACTTCTTTGACTTGACTTGCGGGACCAAGTGGACTTTGTGTAAGGATAGTGGGCAAAATTCATCTGTTTGTTTGAGAGTACAAACCAATGAAGAATAAAAAAAATGTAGGACATCACTACATACCTCAATCTATCAAATTACTAGTAACAGCTAGATTACCTTAAGATACAATGCTAAATGTTCCAATCTGACTCACTTGCAGCTTCTGTTGTTCATTGGATAGAGGAAAAGGTAGCTGAACCTCATGTTATTTCCAAAAAGAAAAATTTTGTGCACATTGTACACCCTATTTCTGTTAATTGGTTCCCAAATAAAACATGGATGGTTTCCAGCAAGAAATAACCTCAATTGACAACAAATACACATGTCAGTTTCTCATATGTAGTCAGTTTTTTCCTCCCAGAATAAACCAACCAAAAAGTATTTAGACACACTTTTTATTCACTGATGCTTAAAACAGTCTTGAATCTCTCTTTGTAAAAATACTATGGACCCTTTAAACATTACTGAAGTGTTGCTATTTAACAGATATAAAAAGATGTTTTATTGAATTGAAATTCTTCTAAGTATTGTTTAATCATTGTGCTCCGTTGGTCTTTTCTGAAACTTGGCTCAACACTGACATCCTGCGTTATGGAGCTCGGGGGCGCACATTTTTCAGGGTGGATAGAATAGCAGCATGCACAGGTAAGAACAGAAGACGATTATTATGCAATTATTTACACAGTATTGAAATGTTCTATGATGTAACTTGATGTCACTCTGGAGAAGAGCTTCTGCTAAATGCTGTAACTGTAACTAAAACATGGCACACTGTACCAGTCACTGTTTCTTCTCACTACTTTGCTGATCTTCAATACTTAACCATTAAGTGCAGACCCTCCTATTCATCATTGCTGTGATAACAGTGTTGGTACCCCCGGAGGAACAGTCATGAAAGAATTAAGATCTGCTATCAACAAACTTCATACACTGCATCCTGATGAAGCCTTTAGCCTCACTTGGGGTTTTAATCACTGCAATTTAACATCATTCCTTTAAATTAAGAAATACCTTTAAAAACATGTCTACCACCCAGCCTTGACCCTTACCAATTTAATCAGCTTTTAACACCTAACACAGCTTTTAGCCCTTCAAGGTGGAACAGCTTAGCATCAGGACAAAATGTTGCAATTGTAATTTCCTCTTTTTCTTACAAACAGAACACATTGTGTTCAACTGAACACTGTCACCTCCTACCAATCTCACCATTAGCACCGCCCTGGATTCCACTGGTATACGTATTGTCCCCTTTCCTATACTGCCTCCTATGCACCCACTACTGCATACCTTACTGGTTGTAGGCCTGATCACTGGAAATGATCTAGCAGCATCCTATTAGCATGAGGTGAGGTAATAAACAATAAGACAAAGGAGACTATTGTGGACTGGCAATCACACTCATCCTCTTTTTTACATCAATAGAGCTGATATTGATCAGTGTGCTACATCAGCTGCACTACTTCGGACCGTAAGGACCCTCAAATGGGGGTGAAAAACGTTGAACTAATTATTGGTACACAGCTACCCGACTTGGAGGACACTTATAAGATATGCTGTCTCCAAAGGGCAAGTGGCATAATCAAAGAATCTTCTCAACATTCTCAATGCTTCTCCCTTTGGGCACACATTACCAATGCCTCAGAACCAATACAAACAGCGTTTTTTTTTGGGGGGGGGCTGTTTCTGCAATGAACAACCGATTATACAGTGTTAACAATCACTACTCCTAACTATCAATACTCTTCTGTATATTCCCTCCACATTTATACTGTATAAAAGCATGTGCATGGGTCTATTATTTCTAATTATTTCATTGTATTTAACTGCAAGTTGTCCTTGTTGATTTACTTTAATCTTTCTTTAGTTTGAATGCTTATAACAAACAGCTTAGTGTTATGGGTAGATTGAATGGTTAATTATTAGTACAACCCCACCCACCTTGCTGTTTTGAATGAACTCCTAAGGAAATGGGTGTGAGGTATTTGCTTTGGCCTTGTTTTGTATTAGTTTCACACTAATGAGTGTGTGTGTGTGTGTGTGTGTAGCTACTATTTTTCTTTTCCAATGCAACAATTGCTGGATAATAAATCTGTTCCCTAAGCCATTATTGTGCTAACACTTTTGTGTTTCATATATGTACCAAAAGGAATTAGGGAGTATACAGCCTATTAATCACTAAAGGAAAAATAACACCCCTTGAGAGTTTATTTTTGTAAGGGAAACAATGGTAAAGTGCATCAAAAAGACAAGAAGCTCAATGGGCAGTTGTGAAAACAGGAAGCAGTTCAACTAACAGGATAGGAAATGACACCTGGTGCCTACACCATGCTTTAAAAAAGTCCTGATGCTAAAAACATCCACAATGCTGTCTTAGTTTAACTTTATTACTTTACATTACAGATTAGTTCATGGAGTTATAAATGAGGATTTAGACTCACCTTGTTTAATGTTCTGGTAATCAGATTTCACTGTGTCTGTATCGTTTACAATGAGCTCTATTGGGACACAGACATAAGCATCATGATACAGTAAACACACATTTGCATGCCAACTTTAAATAAGCAAATATATGGCTAAATATTTGTGGACATTTTACCTGCATACCGTAACAACTATGGATGTACACAATGTATTGTTAAATGTATGTTGCAGCATTATATCATTCCTCTACAAAGACCATGGGCTCCATAAAGACATGGTGTGTTGTGATTGGAGTGAAAGAACAAGTGTTCTGCAACCTTGACATTAACCCCATTGAACACCTTTGGGATGAACTGGAACACAGACTGCATTAGAAACCACCTTACCTGACGTTAGTTTTTAACTATATATTTTAATATTCAGTGGAAAGCCTAAGATAATTATAGAGTTAAAAGTGAAAGTAGATCTAAAATATAGTGCTTAAAAAACAAGTATAGGTGTGATGGTCAGGTATCCCAATAAATTTGTGAATATAATGTATTTATATTTATATTTCAATACAATTTATTCATTCATTTGAGTAAATCATGATCAAATTACAACAGCACACCTCCTCCAGAGTCCACATTGTTGAGAGGTGCTTCATCAGCAAGTTGAGACTTCTCTGATTCTTCCTTCTCAGTTTCTTCATTAGATTCTATGACATACAGAACTTTCATTAGTAGCTAAACACACTAGACTGTTATGACGTTATGACTAGTTCTAAAAGTCTAGCACCGCTCATAGAAATCCAAAATATAAAGAATATAATATAAGATATTAAATAATATTATATTATATTATTATTATATAATAATATAAAGTAGTAAATTACTCTCATTTGTCCATGTCATTAAGTAATATACAGTAGGCACAGTTTAGATGTTTTCCCTATTTTTATACTAAATGAGTACCTGAGCTTGATACATGATCACTCCACACATTCCGGCCCATAATACCAGGAGTAGCTGTAAATCATAATTAAAAAAAAACTTGGTTCAACCGTCCTGTGTTTAATGTTATTATATTTTTGTATTAGTTGAATGTTATTGTATTTTATGGATAAAATGTAATATAATGTTAGAATATTTATGTTACATAAACAATGTACAAGGCAAATATGCTACAAACACTTTTTAGGCATTTTATATTAAAGCCATGTCCAATGTCCTTTTGTGAATAAAATATCTGGAGTATAGTGGTGGCCCGGCGCCGTAGTGGTTAGCACAGTCGCCTCACAATAAGAAGGTCCCGGGTTCGATTCCCGGGTCGGGGGTCTTTCATGTTCTCACTGTGCCTGTGTGTGTTTACCCTGGGTACTCCTGTTTCCTCCCACTGTCCAAAAACATTGGTGAGTCTAAATTGGCCATAAAATACCAGCCATTAGGGTGCAGCCTTAGTTTTAGTCCCAAGCCCGGGTAAATGGGAGGGTTGTGTGTCCCCTAACGGGAGCAGCCAAAGGTCAGAAAAAAAGAGATCGGTGTGTATAGTGCCACAAGAGTAATACTGAACTTGCAAATATGCAGGCTGTGTTCGAATAAATTAATTCAACTCCACAAACCTATTTCAGGGTCACCTGGGCTTGCTGGAGCCTATCCCAGCTTTCTGAAGGGTGAAAAAAAGGATGAAACCTTATATACCTTATTATAACTTCATGATGAGTCATCAGTGTTTATTTGGAACAGGTTTTATGTTTCAGTTATAGTAACATTCTTTTACAGTATGGTGTCAGACAGTAATTATGTCCACATACATTTTGCCAAATTGTGTTAACTTAAAAATATATATTAGTACATTTTAATGAGAGCATTGCAAATGTGATATTTGTAAAAACATTTATGTGCACAGCATTCATCTCTTATGAAAACAAGAAGGCCCAGGGTTCGACCTTTCTGTGTGGAGTTGTTCTCCGTGTGCTTGCATGGCTTTATTTTGGGTACTCTGGTTTCCTCCCACAAGCCCAAAACATGTATGTTAGGATTATTGGTAATGGTAAATTGTGCCTGTGTGTGTGTAAGTGTTGTTTTTCATCTATGTGTGGCCATGTATATGACATGATAATAGCCTGAATAGCGGGTAAGAAGATGAATGAATGAATGAATGAATGAATGAATGAATGAATGACATGGTAATAACATGAAATGAGGTAATTAAAATAAAGAAATGATCTATTACAAGGGAATTAATTATTGCACGCCTGCTCTACTTGACATTAAATCCATTACACTCCTTGGTTTTTAGTCATTTTGAGTTTTGTGTGTGTTTTTGTGATTAGCAATGTTTCAGTAAATAGGGTTTTTAAAAAACACATTTGTACAATAGACATTAATAAAATTTCTAATTCTAAACAAAACTTTTTAGAATCAAACATTTTTTTAGATCAGTTTGTAAAACTTACCATTCCCAGCAGCATTTTCCTCAAAGTCAAGCGTCAAACTCACCCTCATGGGGTCCCCAGATTTAGCATGTACAGGCTTTCTAAAAACACGGGGGAAAAAAATCATTATTTCATTAACTTAATATTAATTCATGTTAAAATAATTGGAATGATAACTAGCAACCAGGAAACACCTACACAGACAACTCAACAGCACTCTTATTTTTTCTTGGAGTATGTGCTTTCTTGAAGAAAAGGACAAGAATGATGACAATGATCAGCAAAATAACAACAAAGGATACGCCAATGAGCACTTTCTTCCACGCTGCTAAGTTCACTGTAAAGGAAATACAAAACTTGTGAGAAAAAGTCTATCATCTGATTTCTCTTAGTAGATTTGTATGTGTACAATATACACACATATTTTAACAAATACATAAACAAACAAGTAAATAATCATGTTAGTAAATGTTTCATTTTATTTAATTTACATTTAATCTAATAATTCTCTATAAAAACTGCTTATTAACTATATTAACTTAATTGAACAGATTAGGTACAAATTTATTGGTAGAAGAATGCTGAGGATGGAAGTGGTGGGCAGGAGGAAAAGAGGAAGACCAAAGAGGAGGTTTATGGAT
>JAOTRA010095861.1:0-11534 GCA_026260255.1 Pseudolaguvia tuberculata
TGTGTGTGTGTGTGTGTGTGTGTGTGTGTGTTTGTGTGTGTGTGTGTGTGTGTGTGTGTGTGTGTGTGTGTGTGTGTCCAGGGTGTACCCCTGCCTTTCGCCCTTTGTCTGCTGGTATAGACTCAAATTAGTGAATAGCTGTGTTAGAAGATTAATAAATGAATGAATGAATATTGTACTAAAAAAGTGTAATTACCAATGAAATAGAAATCTTATACTTACAACTTTAGTCAATAAGCATAGTCCAAAAAAGATGAATCATTGTATTGTTGTTGTTTTTTTCTTCTAAGTTTATATTGAACTGTATGTGTATTATGTTGTATATTATGTTAGATTCTTGATTTAGTGCCGTGTGGAAGAAAAGTGCTGATACCAGGTCTGTGCTTTTACTAATATAAAATCTACTAACCTGTGCTGCCAAAATATCATCAAACATCATTCAGTGGAATTCCAATTCTTGTATAGACCAACACAATCCTATAATTATAATCCATTTTCCTTTATGAACATATGAAATAATGTGTTGTCTTGTGATTAAAATGTGACTGTGTGTAAAACTGAGATATTCTGTGCTGTCATATTTGCTTTCTCTTTTTTTTTTTCCAACATAAAATGTAGTGTAGAAATGCGAGGAAGAACAACATTAAACACAATAAAGTAGTGAAATAAAGGTGATCACACATTATATTTATATATTTTATATAAATGTTTGCATGTTCTTGCACTTGCGAAGGTTTTGCGAAGACATGTCCATTAGATTGATTGGTGATTTATAATTGCGTCTGTTTGTGTGTGTGTCTGTGTGTGTTTGCTCTTCTATTTGGGGGGGGCTTTTCATCTTCGACATTTTATTCTCCTTATTCTTTTTATCTGCTGTCTTTGGTTATTATTTGTACATTTAAATATAAATGAAAATGTGCAGATGTTTCACATACTTTATTTTTAATTCTTCACATATACTTAAATTTAATTATGTTGGATTCCCGGCCAAGGTGGTTTTCTGTGCAGAGTTTGCATGTTGAATGAGGGGTTTTTTTGTTTTTTTTAGGTACTCCAGTTTCCCTCCACAGTCCAAAAACATTGATTGGTGATTGGACGTGTGTCTGTTTGTTTATTTGTGGCCCTTTGATGAACTGGTGACCTGTCCGGTGTGTACACTGGGATGGGATCCAGCAGTGACCCAAAATTAGGGAACATGGGGGTTAGAAGATTAATGAATTAAAGAATTAATTAATGAACAGTTAAAAGACTGTTTGTTGTAATTGTGTTGTTTTGTGTAGCTCCATGGGGTCCTGGTGACCCTGGTTGTGTCATTCATCTGTGTACTGCATCTGCTTTAGATGGTTGAAATGACAATAAAGCTTCTTGAACTTGAACATGGATTAGTTTATCTCCGCTTCGTACTCCAGCCCAGTAGATGGCAGTAAATCAGTTTTCATTTGGACGCCAAGCGCTTTAAAACATCAAAGAAGTAGACGAAGAAGAGCGCTTGAACTTTGTGTCGGAGGTTGTTTATTTGAACTTTCACCACGAAACGCTTAAGAACACTTTTTTTTTTACTTATGTATTTTTATAATTATTAATACCGGAGAAAATGTCGGCGGTGATTCCGTGTATCGAGCAGCTTTCCTGTAGAGTTCTGCGTGTGCTGGGCTGCAATCCTGGACCGATGACGTTACAGGGAACCAACACGTATTTGGTGGGAACTGGGAAAAGGTAGATATATGGAAATATTAACTTGTACATTATTAAAATATCTATATTCATTATATTATTAAACAACCCTTTATATGTACAGAGTATTTTGTATTTCTCGACTTTGGACCGTTATTAACAATTATAGTGAACGTGAAGTTGACGTCACGTTTCGTTGAATTCTGGGTAATCTGTTGTTAGCCGCCATACTGGGAGGATCAGATGTTCTTTCTATAGTGTTTTAACCCAGCTAGCAATGCAATGGATCCCATAACCTTCTACCTCTCTAAAGCCGCAACCCTCTATCTTCCCTCCGCTTCCCAAACTCCACAACCCCTGTCTCTCCAACAGACTGACTGAGGTGACATTATAGTTTTTGTGTGTTTGTGTAAGGCGTGTGTTAATAGATGCTGGGGATTCTTCTGTTCCTGAGTACATCTGTAATCTAAAGCAAGCTCTATGTCAGAGTAACTCGACCATCCAGGAGATCCTGGTCACTCACTGGCACCGGGATCACACAGGGGGAGTACCCGACATCCTTTTACACGTACAGTCCGGTCAGTTTTACCCACACACACCTGCAAAATATTACTTAATTGAATTGAACAATTGTTTAGTGTTTCTTGAAGAAAGGTGTGTCCTTTTCTTTGTGTGTGTGTGTGTGTGTGTGTGTGTGTGTGTGTTTGTGTGTGTGTGTGTAATCATGTGTAAATCTGTTTGTTCAGACTTGCAGGTGAGTAAACTCCCTCGTTCTCCTCTTCAGCCAGAGGATATTGGTGATAAAAAGAGGCCTTACACATACCTGAAGGATGGAGATGTTATTAAGACTGAGGGAGCCACATTACAGTGAGTGTATCACCCGAGAGGAAGTTTGTATTCTATTGTATATGTATATATGTTAGTGTATATGTGCAGGGTGATGTTTACTCCAGGACACACAGATGACCACATGGCTCTGTATCTAGAGGAAGAGGAAGCTGTGTTTTCTGGAGACTGCATTCTAGGGGAAGGGACTGCTGTGTTTGAGGACCTGCATGATTACATGCTCTCTCTGCAGCTACTGCTTAACATCAGTGCAGATCTCATCTACCCAGGTGTGTGTGTTTGGTAGTCTTTTTACAACACTGGAAAATTCTTTTTTTTTTTTTTTGCATATCCATCTTTGTTACTTGTAGGTCGAAAAGTTCAGCTATAGTATAATGCCCATGATGCAGAAAGTGAAGGGTCTTGCTCAAGGAACCAACTGTAGCAGAATTGGGGGATAAAAAGATTAAAAAGTCGGCACCTTGACCATTTGAGCCACCGCCACCCCTTTTAGTTTTTTTGCAGTATATGTTGTCATGCAAAAGGTTTGGAACTTCAAAAGAGATAATCCCTCATTAATAGTGAATTTAGTTATTTTTTATCTTGAAATAAAAGACAAATCATTCTGTCAATTAATATTTATTTTAATATATTTATTTAATATTACATTATTCAACAACCTTCTTCTTCTTCTCCTTTCGGCTGCTCCCGTTAGGGGTCGCCACAGCGGATCGCTCTTCTCCACACTACCCTGTCCACTATATCTTCCTCTTTCAACCCAACTACCTGCATATCTTCCCTCACCACATCCAATCAAACCGTCTCTCTCACCTTGTCTCCAAAACATGCTACATCCGTCCCTCTAATAAACCCATTTCTAATCCTGTCCATCCTCGTCACCCCCAATCAAAATCTCAGAATCTTCAACTGCCACCTCTCAGAGTCAATCTCAGAATCTTCAACATTGCTGGTCTCACTACAGTCCTATAAACGTTCCCTTTCAGTTCCAGTTCCAGTTAGTCATTTAACAGACGCTCTTATCCAGAGCGACTTACATTTGGTCTCTTTTTTACAATTGAGCAATTGTGGGTAAAGGACCTTGCTTAAGGACCCACAGTAGTTGCTTGGTGGAGGTGGGAGTCGAACCCCGGTCTTTCTGGTACTAGTCCAACACCTTAACCACTAGGCTACCACTTCCCACTTTCACTCTTGCCGAAACTCGCCAATCACAAATCACTCCTGCCACTCTTCTCCACCCGCACCACCCTGCCTGCACTTTCTTCTTCACTTCTCTAACGCACTCTCCATTAATTACGTTGAATTCTGAGTAATTTATTAGCCGCCATACTGGGAGGATCAGACTTTCTTTTCTGTTGTAGTGTTTCAACTTTATTTCTCAAATGCAGCTAGCAGTGCAACGGATCCCATAACCCTCTGACGCCGCAACCTTCTTAATTAACATCGCTCTCAAATCTCTGTTCATAGAGGATTAGTGTATACAGACAAATGTTTCTTGGCAGTATTTATGACTCATAAATAAAAGTTCAAAATTCAAAAGAATTGTTCACAAGGATTTGTGACTGGAGTTTCATTATATTTTGCAATTTGTGACGTGTGTGTGTTCTGGGTGCTCTTCATCAGGTCATGGTCCTGTTGTGTCCAGTGCACGCAGCAAGATCAATCAGTACATCAGCCATCGCCTCGCCAGAGAGCAGCAGATTCTGTCTATGCTGAGAGAAAATCCATCCGAGGCCTTTAGTTCCTCTACGCTGGTCAAACTGGTGTACAAGGTATTGTGGTGTTATCTGATGGAGGCTCTGCCAGCATATAACGTTGGATTTGTGTTTGTAATGTATTTTGTGTCTTTATTTCTAAAAGGATACCCCTGAACACTTACACAGTGCTGCAGAAATCAACCTGGTCCATCACTTAAAGAAACTACAGAAGGATGGAAAAGTCTGCATAGGTAGGAGACACTGGTAGCCTTTATGCGTTACAGCATAAAGGTCCCAGTACGATTTCCGTGCAATGGGTCTTTCTACAGAGTTTGCTGGCTCTCCCTGTGCTTGCATGGGTTTTCTATTGGTACTACGGTTTACTCCCACTGTTCAACAATGTACAATAGATTAATTGTTGATTGTAAACTGCCCATTGGATTGCGTGTGTATGGTCATTTGTTTGTTTGGCCCTGCAATGGACTGGCACCCTATGTGCACTAAGATAGGCTCCATCAGACCCCTGTGACCCCGAATTAGGGAATAAGCGGATTAAAAGATTAATTGAATAAATGATTGCCTGCGAAGGACTGGAAACCGGTTCAGTGTGTACCCCTGCCTTTTGCCCTATATGCACTGGGATAGGCTCCAGCAGACCCTTGGGACCCTGAATTATGGAATAAGCAGGTTAGACGATGAAATTAAATGAAAAAAGGTTTTGCTGATGAATTTTTTTTGGTAATTGTATTTTAGTTGGAGACTCGAAAAAGTGGAAGAGCAACTTGTGACTACGATCAGAGCAACAGAAATCTTCACAATGAAGACAATTAAAACTGTGAAACAGGAAGTGTGCAATGCGAAGGTATAAAGTGTGTGTGTGTGTGTGTGTGTGTGTGTGTGTGTGTGTGTGTGTGTGCGGAAATTTCACACAGGCAGGAAAACAGCTTTTATTAAACAGTATTTAACGAACAAACAAAAGAATAAGATTGTATGTCACAAAGCTTGTAATAGGTCAGGTTAATGTTTTGAGGATTATTGTATTTGAAAGTGATTTAAAATCGTTGATGGCACCTTAATTAAAACGATTCTATTCCGTTTTATTTGTATGCCATTTTTTTACAACGCAGATTAACTCAAAGCAACTTTACACAATCAAAGACAATTCTGAAATAAGAGCAAAATATTAATCACTGTCGACCCCTGATAAGTAAACCGAGGACAACGGTGGCGAGCTAAGATTGTAATAGTAAGAAACCTTCAGAGGAACCCGACTGAGAACCATCTATGTTTGGGTGATAAACAACTAGAACGTCTTCATGGGAGAGTGGAAGCATCCCCAGTCACCATGACTGTGATGATAATCAACTGGAGGCGGGTCACCAGGAAGAGTCTGATGGGTCCAGAATGGAGAGGGAGTCTGGCTCACTGTGAGCTCAGAAGAGAGACAGAGAGAGAGAAAAAGATAGATAGGAGAGATTTCAAAAAGGAGAAAGAAAAAAAAGCAAGATGTTGTGATAGAGGAAGAGATTTAGGGGAAAAAAAGGATTTTGAAAGAGATATTAAGAAAATGGGCAAGGGAGATTTAGAAAGAGATTGTTAAAGAAAAAGATAGATTTAGAAAGAGAGAGGGAAATATTTAGAAAAAGAGAGTGAGGTTGATTTTAGAAAAAGAAAGATTTTTTTTTTAGAGAAAGGGAATCTCCAGGGTATAAAAATGAAATTGAATGAAAAGTTAAGGAGGGCAGCAGTAACTGGCGTTGCTACATCAGACCTTGTTGCTGATCAGCCAAAACACATTTTTGCAGATAAATAAGAAATAATAGTGAAGTAAAAAACAGACCTAAATCCAAATCCTAAACTCGACCTGGATCTAATGACAGATGCCAGCAAAGGATTTTATCTGCTGTCTTAATCTTAAGAGTACATGCTGCGTTCTTTCTCAACCAACACACCATCTTTATATTTGCACGGTTGGCACTGTTGCCTGACACCAAGAAGATCTCGGGTTCAATTCTCAGACAGGGTTCTTTCTCTGCTGAGATTACTCTGTGGACTGATGAGACAAGGTTAAACTTTTTGGAACTTGTGTGTCGCATTATATCTGGTGTAAAAGTAACACCGCATTTCAGAAAACATCATACCAACAGTAAAATATGGTGGTGGTAGTGTGATGGTCTGGGGCTGTTTTGCTGTTTCAGGACCTGGAGGACTTGCTGTGATAAATGGAACCATGAATTCTGCTGTCTACCAAAAAATCCTGAAGGAGAATGTCCGGCCATCTGTTTGTGACCTCAAGCGGACGCGAACGTGGGTTCTGCAGCAGGACAATAATCCAAAACACCAGAAAGTCCACCTCTGATTGGCTGAAGAAAAACAAAATAAAGACTTTGGAGTGGCCTGAGCTGAATCCTATTGAGATGCTGTGGCATGACTTTATAAAGGCGGTTCATGCCTTGTTCATTAGGGTTCAAACCCTCCAATGTGGCTGAATTACAACAATTCTGCAAAGATGATTGGACCAAACTTCCTCCACAGCGCTGGAATAGACTCATTGCAGATTTTCGCAAACACTGGATTGCAGTAGTTGCTGCTAAGTGTGGCCCAACCAGTTATTAGGTTAAGGGGGCAAACATTTTCTCACACGGGGCCATGTAGTTTTGTTTTAATAATAAAAACCTTTTTTAAGAACTGTTTTGTGTTTACTCAAGTTATCTTTGACTAATATTTACATTTGTTTAATGATCTGAAACATTAAAGTGCTGAGATGGACTGGTGACCCGCCCAGGGTGTACCCCCGCCTCTCGCCTTATATGTGCTAGGATAGGCACAGCAGACCCCCGTGACCCCGGATTCGGGAATAAGCAGGTAAGAAGATGAATGAATGAACATTAAAGTGTGACAAACATGCAAAAAGATTGGAAATCAGGAAGGGGGCCAACACTTTTTCACGGTGTACCCCTGCCTTTTGCCCTATGTGCTCTTGGATAGCCTCCAGCAGACCCTCTTGACCCCGAATTAGAGAATGCATGATAATTTTGCTGCTTTAAAAAAAAAAGGAAAGAAATATATCGAGGTTACGTGGTGATACTACTACCACCACCACCATGTTTTTGAAACCATTGGCTTTCCACATAATTGACAGAACGCCGCAGTGAGTACATTCCTCCCGCGAGCGACGCACCATAAACAGCCCATCATGCGACCTCTGATTACCAAGGACATTTTTCAACAACCGAAATGCGGTGTCTTTTTTTAAACGGGTCACCAAAAACGTTTCTTATACGGGTGTGAGATGGATTCGTGCGGGTTCAAAGGAGGAAATCCCGCGGTTACTATTGCACGAGGCGCCGCTTTTGTTTTGTCTGGACGTTTGCGGTGCGTAAAGCGTGCTAACTGCGCCAAACCGTGTTACACTCTTAACGCGGGTAAATACACCAGTCCTTAATTTTAGCCCAGATTTAACAGATCTAACATTTGGTGTCACGTGTCAAATTGAATTGATTGTAGATCTACAGAATGGACCTGCTTTATAATCTGCGTTCTGATGGAAATCTGTTTAACCTTCTTTCATATTTATAGGAATGTTATAGATTGTAATTATTGTGATCATAATAATATTGCTATTATTAGTATTATTATTGTTGTTATTCCAACCCCTTACCCGCACCCCTCACCCCGCTGCGGTTTGGATTCTTGCACCCCCACCACCACCACCACCATCCGTTATGCCACTTTAATAGAAATCCTACAGTCTCATATGGCGGGTTTTATTAATGAGAAATAAAAAGATTTCATTGCTACCAAAAGGCAGTACCAAAATCCTGCGCTTTGTTATTGGATCTATTCGGAATGGCCTCCTGGGATCGTGGAGATGGTGTGGATGAAGATTCTACTGGATGTGTCAAACAGTCATCTAATGACCCCAAATCAAAAAGTCTACCGACCTTGAACCAAACACAGGGGTTAGAAACCGAAGGGCTTAGAAATCCCCCCACACCGACAGATCAACTTGGTGTCTCTTCGGAGGATTTGAGCTCCCGGTCCAGACCGGATAAAGGTCCGAACTCGTGCAATGCGGATTGTGCCAGTGCGGCCGGGAGGAACCGCCGTGTTGCGGCGCTGTTTCCATCAGTGCGTGTATCTGTCAGCAGGTACCTGCGTGCGCTGTTCTCCGACTCCCGCTGCTTCTTATTCTACATGTGTTACCTGACATTCATTCAGTCACTCATGGTGTCCGGATACCTCAGCAGTGTCATCACCACTATAGGTAAACCGATTGTTTTTCTCTCTCTCTCTCTCTCTCTCTCTCTCTCTCTCTCTCTCTCTCTCTCTCTCTCTCTCTCTCTTTTCTCCTGTTAAAGAATGGACATGTCATATTGTTCAATGGATATGTAATATGGGGAGGCACTGTTAACCAGATGATTTCCATTTCAACCATGGTACTCCTGGGCCCTTAACCCAGTGGCTCAGTTTTATTTAAAAAATAAATAAATAAATGTTTTTATAACCATCCGTATTTGCTGACATCATTTTTGTAGAGCTCATTAGTCTGGTAGACAGAAGGCAGCCAGCCCAAGATTTTAGGGGAGACCCAAGCCTACATTTATATTATTGATCGAATTATTTTCATTCATTCATCTTTTTACCCGCTTATTCCCTAATTCGGGGTCATGGGGGTCTGCTGGTGCCTAGTCACATAGGGCAAGAGGCAGGGGTATACCCTGGATGGGTCACCAGTCCGCCTTAGGGCAACACACAGACAAACAACCACTCACACACACACACACACATTCACACACACATTCCCTCCTATGGACAATTTAGAATCACCAATCAACCTAATCTGTATGTTTTTGGACTGTGGGAGGAAACCAGAGTACCTGGGGAAAACGCCATGCAAGCGCGGGGAGAAAATGCAAACTCTGCACAGAAAGATCCCCGACCCGGCAAATCAAACCTTGGGACCTTCGTATTGTGAGGCGACTGTGCTATCGGACTACGCCACCGCGCCGCTGAATTATTTTCAATTGTTATTTTTTTTATAAATCTATCGGACAAATGACTAACATGTTAAATACATCATATGATATATTGCCAAAAGTTTTTGGTCACCTGAACGCAACAAGCACATGTGATTTCAAACATCTTCCATTATTGAGTTCCATTTTTGCTATTGGATAAGGCTTCAGTCTTCTAGTGAGACCTTCCAGTCCAATGCTGGGCTTGAATGTAAATGTTCATCTCCAACAGTATTAGTGAGATCAGACACTAATGTCAGATAAGGAGGTCTGGGGTCGGTCAGTCACCATTCCAGTTCATCCTAAAGGGATTCATTGGTGGTAAGATCAGGACTTTGTGTTCAGGGTCACTGTTGTGCTGCAACAGTGTTGAAGTCTTTTAGTTCCAGTTAAGGACAACATACTAAATACCAAATGTGGACTTTAACATTTATTAGCTATACATCTGTTTGGCGAGGAACCACATATGGATCTGATGGTCAGATGACCACTAACGTTTGGCAGTATGGGGTATATTACAGTGTTTTTACTCTTTACGGAATTGATTTGGAAACTAGATCGATTCCCGGGCCGGAAATCTCCGGGTACTCCGGTTTCCTCCCACAGTCCAAAAACATGCAGATTAGGTGGATTGGTGATTGTAAATTGTCAATAGGAGTGAATGTGTGTGTGAAAGGTTGTTTGTCTATGTGTTGCCCTGAGATGTACCCCCCACCTCTTGCCCTATGTGAGCTGGGATAGGAACTAGCAAACCCGGGTGACCCCGAATTAGGGAACAAGCGGGAAAGAAGATGATTGAATGAAGAATGAATTATGCTTAAAATCGCTTTTAATAGCACAGAAACTATTAATAGCACAGAAAGGTGTAACCTTATTGACCTTTTGACCTATTGACCTATTGTTTTTGCTTAACCTCCTTCATTTAAGGTACAATAGGCCTTAGAACCCCAGAGAGATAGTAATTCCCCCCACACCCCATCCCCAGACTACTATATTTTCAGTTTGTCCTGTGTATCGGCACAATACGATACATGGGGTCACGATACAAAATATCACAATATTATTACAATATAATATATCGTAATACTTCGGAGCCACCTTTAATTTCTGCCTCAATTTTATATATTCACTATTCCCTCAGCCCTAATATCTGTATATATTTACATGCTAGTGGTTCCCTAGTTGTAAACTGCAGCCAGCATTACATAGCAGATTGTTTTCCTGTATGATAGAGTCTGTGTCAGATAACGACGTGTTTTTTACGTGTGTTTTATTCCAGAAAAGCGCTACAGTCTTCGCAGTTCTGAATCTGGTTTGCTGGTCAGCTGTTTTGATATAGGCAGTCTCCTCATCGTCGTCTTCATCAGCTACTTTGGTGGACGGGGTCGGAGGCCCCGTTGGCTTGCGATAGGAGGGATGGTCATTGCTGTTGGTGCTGCACTCTTTTCCCTTCCTCACTTTATCTCTCCTGCTTATCAGCTAGAGCAGCTGAACACTACAGGACGGGGGGAGGGGCTCTGCACCATAACTAATAACAGTAGGAAGGAAGGGCTCGAGACATGTCCATGGGGACAGGAAGACAGCGGACATACTCTTTACGTGGCGCTGTTTATTTGCGCTCAGATTCTGATTGGCATGGGGTCGACACCCATCTACACACTCGGACCAACTTACCTGGATGATAATGTGAAAAAAGAGAATGCATCTCTTTATCTGGGTGAGTAACACAGAGTTTATTCCCTAATTCGGGTTCACAGGGGTCTGCTGGAGACTATCCTAGTGCACATAGGGTAAAAAGCAGAGGTTTAGTCCAATGTAGGGCCATACATAGATGAACTGCCCCCACACAAACGCACTCGCACTCACGACCATTGGCAATTCCAAATCACCATTCAACCTAATGTACATGTTTTTGGACTGTGGGAAGAAACCAGAGTACCCAGAGAAAACCCATGCAAGCACGACCATGCTAACCACTGCGCCACCTGTTGATAAACCACTGACTGGATAATATATCTAACACCACAAAAAGCCCAACTACATCTTTACTAAGGCTTTATTTCACACACGAACATTTCACCCTCTAACACCAAAGCATGAGGGTGAGATAGAAACCATATCGTACCTAAACACTCCACCAAGTCTTTGTTCTGTTTCACTTTGCGGAGGTTATCAAGACCAAGAAAACCAGTGTGACTGATTAAAGTAGTAAAATAATTCTGTTCTTATCTCTGTGTGTGTGTGTGTGTGTGTGTGTGTGTGTGTGTGTGTGTGTGTGTGTGTGTGTGTGTGTGTGTGTGTG
>JAOTRA010095893.1:0-11529 GCA_026260255.1 Pseudolaguvia tuberculata
ACACACACACACACACACACACACACACACACACACACACACACACACACACACACACACACACACACAATCAAAAATAGAAAACACAGTGATGAAGGACTTTATTGAGTCTGATTCTGAAACTCTGGCCACTCGTACAAGGGCAGTTGGATCCCCACCTCAGAGCTAGCTGGTGTTGTAGGCGAGTGGCTTGGGGGAATGCAAGCGGTCAGGGTCAGCGACAAGTGGAATGAAACAAAACTGGCGTGCAAAACTTGTAGGTCTGACCCAGCAAGCTGAAGATTGAGCAGGTTTCGCATCAGCAGACTCCGAGGAGTCAGGAGTGGTCTGGGTTGAGACATCTTACGTCTCTGGAACCTTATTTGGGTATAGCGATAGTTGAAGTCTGTGGTGGCATGCAAGTGCTCCATTTATATTGCCTGTTGAAAGCCAAGGTTTGTTAGCTGAAAACGCTAATACTGGGGCAGATGGCGTCTGCACGGGCTTCTAGTTATACAACTGTCTTTGGTCTTCTTTTTGTCTCAGCTTCCTCTTTTTTATGTGCCAAATGTTTTCTAGAAGTGAGAGATCTGGACTGCAGGCTGGCCTGTATGTGGTCTCGCATTGTCGTGTTGGAAAATGCAAGGTCTTCCCTGGAAGAAACTGTCGTCTGGTACCTTTCCAGATGTGTAAGCTGCCCATACCACACACACTTGTCCTCTTTAGTCCAGAATCGGTGTCCCAGTTTCCCAAAAAATAACTTCAAACTTTGATTCATCTGACCACAGAATAGTTTTCCATTTTGCCACAGTCCATTTTAAATGGAGAAAACACCTGTGCTTCTGGATCATGTTTAGATATGGCTTCTTTTTTGACTTAGAGTTTTAGCAACAATGAATGGCATGGTAGATTGTGTTCACTGACAATGTTTTCTGGAAGTATTCCTGAGCACATATTGTGATTTCCATTCCATTAGCATTCCTGTATGTGATGCAGTGCTATCTAAGGGCCCGAATATCATGGCCATCCCGTATGGTCTTCTGGCCATGACCCTTACACACTCCTCTCTGAAATTGCGCCATTATTTTTTGCACTGGGGAAATTGGTGATCCCCTGCCCATCTTGACTTCTGAGAGACACTGCCACTCTGAGAGGCTCTTTATACCCAATCATGTTGCCAATTGATTCTTATATGTACATTTAACTTTTCTGGCCTCTTTTTTCTACCTGTCCCAACTGTTTTGGAAAGTGTAGCTCTTATAAAATCCAAAATGAGCCAATATTTGGCATGACATTCCAAAATGTCTCACTTTCACCATTTTACGTTATCTACATTTTATTCTGAATACAATACCCGCTTATTCACGGTCATGGGGGTCTGCTGCACGTATCCTAGCACACATATACGGCGAGAGGCGCGGGTACACCCTGGACGAGTCGCCATTCCATCTCAGGGCAACACATAGACAAAAAACCATTCACACACACATTCACACCTATGGACAATTTAGAATCACCAATCGACCTAATCTGTATGTTTTTGGACCGTGGGAGGAAACTAGAGTACCCAGAGGAAACCCACACAAGTGCAGGGAGAACATGCAAACTCTGCACAGAAAAATCCCCAGCCAGGGATTCAAACCCAGGACCTTCTTGTTGAAAGGTGACAGTGCTATCCACTACACCACCGTGCCGGCCTGAATATAATAATAATTTGAAACTTTCCTACATTGCATTTTGTTTGTATTCATAATTTGTAGTGTCTTAACTTTTTTGGAATAGAGTTTATAGACACTGTTGATCTGGAAGATCTTTAGAAACTTCACTTATGTCACTGTTCTCCAAGAGAATGTTCACTTCTTAGACAGAAGCTTGCTTGGAGGTGGAGCACCCTGCTGAACAGTGGTAGATAAGAAGTATAATGCATTCTCTAGCCAATTTGTATAGTATTTACAAAACCATTGTTAGACATAAAAGTATAGCTTATTCCAGCTCCTTGACAAATTGTTATAGAGCCCCACAAAAAAGTATAATGCTCCTGTGTATAGGCTGCATCTTGGCTTTTAGCATTTGGATGAATATCTCAATGCTTATCCAGCCAATATACACATACACACAGAGCCTTTGCTGAAAAATATCCAGAGGGGGAAGAGATAAAAAAAAAGCTGTTTAAGAACTGATTCGGAAGGCTGATCTGACAAAAAAATCAATTCAAGAAATTGGTGAAGTCTGCAAATTCAACTATATATGCAAGTTTTCTGGCTACTCAGGAAATAGTCAGGCATGGGAAATCGTTTACAGATAGAGATTATATGAGGGAATCATTCTTTAAGATTTCTGAACACCTGTTTGCGGACTTTAAAAACAAGCTTAAAATTGTGCAGATAATCAGAGAGATACATTTTTCTGCAATGACTGTCAAAAACATAACCATAATTTCAGAAAATATCACATGTCAATATTTAGATGTCAAAGTATTTGCGGCTCAAAGTATTTTCTTATCCATTGAAACCGGGTTCAAATGGCACTTTCTGTTTTAAAGGTTGCCAACCCCTTAGCTACACAATCATGGGGATGAAGACAGTTGTCTAAAAGATGACCATTGACAACTTGCACAAGGCGGACAAGACACAAAAGGTCATTGTAAATGAGGTCTGTGTGAACAGACGAAAGGAAGGAAAAGATGTGGTAGAATAAAGTGTACAAGCAGTAGGGATAACTGCACCCTGGAGAGAATTGTGAAACAAAACCCATTCAAAAATGTGGAGGAGATTCACAAAGAATGGACTGCAGGTGGAGTGAGTGCTTCAAAAACCATTATGCACAGAGGTTTGCAAGACATGTGTTTTAGCTGTTGCATTCTGCGTGTCAGAACAGTTTCAATTTGGCAGAAGCTCTTATCCAGAGTGACATTTACATTTGGTCTCTTTTTTTTTTTTACAACTGAGTAATTGTGGGTTAAGGGTCTTGCTCAAGGACCCACAGTGGTTGCTTGGTGGAGATGTGATTCAAAGCCCGGTCTTACCGGTATTAGTCAAACACTTGAACCACTAGGCTACCACTTCACAGAAGCATCTCCGAAAGGTGGTTAGAACAGATGACATTCCAGTAGAAGCATGGAGATGTTTAGGAGAGATGACAGTGGAGTTTCTGACTAAATTGTTTAACAAGATTTTTGGAAGGTAAGAGGATTCCTGAGGAATGGAGACTGATTGTTCTGGTACCGGTTTTTAAGAATAAGGGAGATGTACAGACATGCAGTAACTACAGAGGAATAAAGTTGATAAGTCATACAATGAAGTTATGGGAAGGAGTAGTGGAAGCTAGGCCGAGGGAAAAGGTGGCCATCTGTGAGCAACAGTATGGTTTCACGCCAAGGAAGATTACTACAGATAAAATCTTTGCTTTGTGGATGTTGATGGAGAAGTATAGAAAAAGTCAGAAGTTGCCTTGTGTGTTTGTGGCTCTGAAAAAAGCACACGACAGGGTTCAAAGAGAGGAGGTATTTTTTGAGAGATGTTAGTAAGGGTGGTACAGGACATGGATGAGTGTGCAGTAGGAATGTCGCACTTGTTCAGAGTGAAAGCGGGATTGCATCAAGGATCGGCTCTGAGCCTTTACTTGTTTGCAGGTTGACAGACGAGGTCAGACAGAATTCTCCATGGATGATGATGTTTGTTGCTGATATTGTGATTTGTAGTGAGCAGGTTGAGAAGAATCTGGAGAGGTGTAATTATGCACTGGAGAGACGGGAATGTAAACTTTCTTAACAGGGGAGTGAAACATTTGTAAAAGAATTAACTACAAAATGAGTTTAAAAAGCTTATTTCTGAGGCAAGAAAGGTTTGCGAAATGAAAGACGATTACAGAGCTGGTCAAATAGCAGACATCGAAGCTGACATGACAACTGGTGAAGAGCCTGTATTTGATAAGCAGCAAGAAAAAAAATGCATGAATGTGAAGCAACGGAAGAGGTAAAGAACATTTGTTCTGTCCAACTTATGGTCGAGATATGGTAAAGATGAAATAGAAATAGCAATCCAAGGAGCAGAAAAAGCCTGTGAATGATCTGCTGAAGTACCTGTTATCGCTGTAAACATGACAGCTATGACTCCCAGCTGGTTTGTGCAAAGGAAATACTTCAAGGAACAATCAAAAGCCTTGGGAGATGTGGATTCCAACAGCAGAAAAAACAAGTTTGGGAAAAGTGTAAAAGATCTGAAAGCAAGTCGAGTGAATGTGCCCAAAATGATGGAAGAGAGATCTGAAGAAAAGAAAATCTTCAAAAGCAGGGGGAACCAACTGGCTCAGTTGAAGTGAAAAAGATCTAACTCTTGGACAGCAAAGAGGACAGAATGTGCACAGATCTTCGTTTGTCCACATACAACACTGATGAAGACATATTCACAGTCGTTTGGTATGGAAACAAGTCTACAATTGCATTGGAAATAATCAAAGATCTAGAAAAAATACCCATTTTAAGAGATAATCAGCCAAGGAAAGTCATGGATTTAATCAAAAGCATAGAGAAAGCCCTAAATGACCTCACAGAGCTTGGCAACATAGGAGGCATTAACAACCCTCTAGTGATCAAATCAATAGAAAGTAAATTACCTGATAACATAAAGAGACTGGCTTGTCTACATGGTCAACCCAGAAAATAGCGTCACACCAGACAATCACTTTGAAGGCGGATGTTTCGTCTGTGGAGATGAAGTCACCGGGAAAATATATTCTTCTGCAAACGGTTCAAAGAACTGAAGCCTGGTGTAAAGGTGAATGCTGTGGAAATGCTAGGGGCATACAAGATGTGCCTGGTATGTCATAGTGAAGATCATGAATGTAAAAATTTGTAGAAACAAGGAATGCAAGAAACGTAATTATGCAGATAATAATTTTTTTTTCTTTGCCTCAAGGGGGACTTTAAAAGGATTCAGTTAGGCAAAGGAGGAAAATCTAATGTAAAAATGCATCAGTTCATAGAGGAATGAGAATTTTAGATCACTACTGCAAAAACAAAATGAAAAGGGAGAAGCAGTTAAAGCTGAAATGTGTGGTGCATTCTTTGCAGCACAACATAGACGACACATTTGAGAAGCACAGACAAATGGAAATTGATCGATAGTTCCATCTTCTGCATAGAAAGACTGTGTTGTGAGCAATCCAGAGAGACAGTTATCAGTACCACACCTTTTTTGCGAACAGGGTAGGGGAGATCCAGAAGGCCAGGTCTGTTGAAGACTGGTGGTGGATCCCTGGAGATCTGAATGTGGCTGACCTTGTAACTAGGGACGCAACTTCAGGGGATCTCAAGGAAGACACTATTTGGTAGAATGGACCAGAATTTCTGAAACTACCTATAGAAGAATGGCCCAAAAATCAGCCAAATAAATTGCTGTATATATTAGAGTGTAGACAAGCTCCAAAGGAAATCCTTTTCTGCAGCATTGACCAGAGCACAAATCAGAAGAAATCAAAGTATTGCTAGAGCAGTGGTAAGAATTGGGGAGGAAAAAGATCAGAGTTATCCACTGCAAAATAACCCAGATGAAAGTGAACCTGACGTTGGTATTAGGAGAGCACGAACTAAGTTTCTTCTTTCTTTGTCCTTCGGCTGCTCCCGTTAGGGGTTGCCACAGTGGATCCATGATCTGCACATTCGATTTGGCGGGGTTTTACGCTGGATGCCCTTCCTAACGCAACCCTCCCATTTATCCGGGCTTGGGACCGGGACTAAGGCTAATCCCTAATGGCTGGGTATGTATGGCCATTTTAGACTCACCAATCCACCTAATGTACATGTTTTCGTACAGTGGGAGGAAACTGGAGTGCCCGTGGGAAACCCACGCAAGCATGGGGAGAACATGCAAACTTACAGGATAAGAGTTTAATCTCAAATAAACGAAAGTGGGAGGAATTTTCTTTAAAAGATGTGAAATACAAAGTCAAACATGCTGTACTTACTGTTGGAGAATGTGAAGATGCATTAAGAGATCTCCTGCTTGCAACTCAGAAGGGCATAACCTTCCAAGAGACCACTCTCATCAGACTTGCACTGGAGAAGAGGACAAAAAAATGGCAGTACCCATTCTACCATATGAAGCATAGATATCCACCCTTCTATCTCAAGAAGCCCATAGAGTGAACCATGAAGAAATAGCAGACACCCTCCTATTGATGAGGAAAAAAAGCTTTGGTGATAAAAGGTCAAAAATTTGCAAAAAGAGTTGTTGACAATTGCGTGATATGCAGGAATGCCAGGGCAAGAAAATCATGGGCGATCATGGGTTACCAGAGAGAACGACGCCATCAAGACTATTTGAATACACAACAGTAGATTTATTTCTCACCTGATGAGGTCAGAAAGAGAGTATAGCTTAAGGTATGGGGGATTGTCTTTTGCTGTATGGCATGCAGAGCTATGCACACAGATGTTGTCAGTGTCCAGTCAACTGAAAGTTTCCTCCTGGCTTACCAAAGATTCACAGCATTGAGAGGGCATCCCAGGAAGCTCCGATCTGACCCTGGAAAAAACTTTGTGGGATCCAGGCCTGCCTTGAAGGAGCTCTACATAGTCCTGGAGCAGTTGCAAAAATCGGCACTTGAGAATGAGGTTTCCATGTTTTGGAAAATCTATCCCGCAGACTCGCCTTACAGAAACAGACCTGCAGAAGCGGCTGTTCGTACAATAAAGCAGGCTTTACATAATCTTGGAGGAGATGGAGTCTTCACATGGAGTGTATTCCAAACATTTCTATATATGGCTGCCAGTTTTCCTAACAAAAGGCCTATAGATGCCAGAACTCAGAGCCGGGAAGACTGTGTGGAATACATCAGCCAAAATTCTCTTCTACTTGGAAGAACTGGATCCAGAGGAGATCTGGGGACCTTTTGAGTTTGAAGGCTTTACTTATAAAAGGTTGAGAAACATCCAAACTGAAGTCAACCGATTCTGGAAAAATTGGAGTCAATTGGCTCCACCTAATCAATTTGTGAGAAGTAAGTGGCATACAAACAGAGAAATGTGGCTGTAGCGGACATCGTCGGGGAACAGAATGCATTAAGAAGTCAGTATAGGCTTGCCAAGGTCATCAGTGTCAACACCGATATAAAAGGAATTGTAAGAGATGTAAATGTCAGAACGTATTCCAGTTATCCAGTTTCAACTATGAAGCCTGTCCCAAAGGATTAAGCGAACCAATTGTTCTGCTACAGTCCTTCATAGGGATGTTAGACAATAGTAGGAGTGTGTACACCAGGAGGTCAAGTGGGAGGTGTTGTCAGGAAATTGCTCTAAAAGGCGAATGGGTGAATTGGAACCTGAACTTCCATTGTTTCCAGGAGGGAACAATTAAATGTAAGTGAAAAGTTTGGAAGGTCCATTTTCAATCGAAGAAGCTTCACCCATTCAACGAGTATGGACACAGTTAATAGTTAGTTGGAAATGTAAAATGTTAGGATTGTGTTTAGCAATTTTCTTCAATCAACACTAAGTTATGTGGATTTTGTTTAATGTTCAGTTAGTGTAGTTTGATTTAATGGTGAATGAAATATGTGGAATATTAATTTAATTCTTTATTTGCATATTTTCTGTTTATATCTAATTTAAAGGTTATTTGCTGCTGCTTCTTCATCTGCTTTTGCATATTTAATTACTGTGATTGTACACATCAAGGCTGAAAACAGAATTAAATTAACAGGAAAAGATGAGTTGTTCTCTTGCGTCCTTCAGTGGTGGAAGCCATTTATCAAGTTTAGGAAGAGCTGAGAGGGGAAACTTAAGAAACTTGACAGTGGAAAAGAGTGGTAGGAGTGATTTGTAATCAGCAAGTCACAGAGAAAGTTTACAGCAATTCAGAAAGGGCAAAGGCCACTATAACTGCAACCTTGACTCTCATAACACCTGAGAAGGGCCACAGATTGATGGCATGCCGCATTGCTGCAGTGATTTAGGTAAAAGGAGCCCCACAAAATTAAGCTCTGTACATGCTCATACAGTTCAGTTAGTTTTTATTTATATTAGTCTTATTCTGAGATAATGCATTTTGGTTCAATTAGTTGTAATCAGTGTGCGATTTTTGGAAAAAATGTTTTGAAATGTTTTTATTCATGAACAGATCACAAAGCACAGTGGACCTTTACTTATATATACCTATATCTCGCAGTTATTTTGCACTAATTTTGAACTTTTTTCAACACTGTTCTGATAATAATTTGTTGTGTAGGTCCTGTAAAATACACTGATATGCTGCTCTAAATTCTTAATTTTTTTTTCTTATTTTGCTAGTTGTATTTTTAATGCTGTCATTGACTGTTGCTTGGTGACATTTCGAAAAGACGTGCATAGACAGACACTGGAAGTGGATTGTGGTATTGTCCTAGACGCGGAATGGAAACTTTTGAAGATGAAAGTCCATTTCTGGTTTTATTATTGTCTGCACTAACAACGCTTCACTTAGATATATATATTTTAAATATTTGATTGTTAGGCATTTTATGTCTATTTTTGAAAGAGCATTATGACTATGGGGCAGGTGGGATCAATTATGACACAACATGGATAAAAATTATTTAATAGAGGTAGGGATATTTAAATCAGAAGGGGGAACCCCCTCCCCAGGCAAATTGGTTGTAATCATCAAAACTAAAAGGACTAAAACTTGAACGGAATTTGTGAAATAAATCAAATAACTAAATAAATTTTTTTTGCAGAAATTCTAATTATATGTCCAGCACCTGTATATAATAATTTATATATTATAAATATTTTAAGCTCATTTACTCTAAATTAATGTGTATTTGTAATTTCTGCTCAAAATTGTTTGTCTTTGCCAAACTGTTGCCATGAAGCAATTGCATGTTGTAACACTCCATCATTTCTTCACTGGGACTGAAGACTCATTGATTCAAGTCAATGACTAAAAACCTCAAATAAAATCCCTGAGCTTCATGAAATCATGATGTATAACTATATTTATAGTGTTGTACATGGATCCCTGACCTTAATGCTGCCAAACACTTTAATGAATTAGAACTCCCACTATACCAACAAACCTCAGTTTTAGTTTTAGACATATCCAAGGACCCAGGATACTTTTCATCTCAAATGTTCTTATAATAATGCCTCACTGCTCCTCATTAGTTTAGCCTTTAAATGATTTCTACCAAATCTCCTCCAAAGCTGGACCAAGGATACAGTTTGCTTTATAACATTGGCACAACACACAGGGAATACTGCTACAACTCTCCTTTCCAAAAGCTGTCAGCAGGAATTCCCTAATGTATGCATTTGTATATTTATCATAATTCATCGCTAAAAGCAGCATCAGGACTACCACAATCCTGCAAGCTGATCTATGTACAATTAACCAGTTTGCTTGCAGTATTAATTCTGTGAAGTGCACCACCATTTCCCAACACACACAATGTTCTATGCTATGTTCACCTTTTAACACGCTTATTCCCGTTGTTCAGATCACAGGGATCTCAGCACACAAAAGGTGAGAGGCAGTGCATTGAAGGACCACACATATAGGCAAACAACCACACATACACTCATTCCTATGGATAATTTATAATCACCAATCAACCTATTGTACAGTTTTTGGTCTGTAGGAAACCTGAGAGAACATGCAATCTCTGCACAGAGAGAGTCACCGGGTATCTTCATATTTTGAGGCAATCACCAAATGCTGTACTATTCATTCCTTTTATTCTGTCAGTGTGCCTGTAATCACGACAAACTGTACCCAAGTTTTTAATCATCTCCATCTTAACATCTGTCGTATTTTCTGGTCTATAAGCCCTACTTTATTCCTAGGTTTTGAACCATGCGGCTTATACAAAGGTGCAGCTATTCTGTAGATTTTTCTTTCACCGCTAGGGTCGCTCTAACCGGAATTAGAATCAAAAATAAGATGGACGAAAAATCAATGCGAAGAAAGATATACTACGCTACTTTTTCTTTAGCAGATAGAACACGCACGATAAATTACTAACTGGTAATTATTTTAAAATCCACGCACATTCATCATGGAAATCCCATGAAGTTACAATTAGTGAGAAGCCTTTCACAAAAACCGTCCACATTCGAAAAGACTCCTTTTCTGGTATCTGTCAGTGGATCCTAACGACGTGGCGTGCTATGAAAGAATCCAGAATTTTTTTTATTATTTTTTTAATAGGACGGGTGCGGCTTATATACAGGTGCGCTCTATAGTCCAGAAAATATGGTACTTTGATTTAAGAAAGTTCAAGAAACCAATTCCCTATCTGTTGTTTCTCTTCAACATTGTGAAAATAAGAGAACAAGAGAACTTCAAGAGAACTTTTCTTGGTCTTCCAGATCTCATTTTACCCTTCACATCTCTTATTTACATTTCTTACTGTGGAAACTACTTGTATCCTTCTCCTGTGTGTGGCCATCAATAACTTTTAACTTCTTACACAGTTGCCTAGCAGAACCCATAGTTGTTGAGTGTCCACAAGTGTGTGTACAACGTTTGAAGAATCAAAGTATTTGTAAAGTTTGAAATTGGCATTTACTAATCACAGCTATTACCATGCATCAGATCTAGGTCAATTCCACAATATCCCCCTCAACCACTGCTCGCAACCTTGGGGTAACTATAGACAATAATTTATCATTTTCATAACATATTACTAACGTTGCACAATCCTACAAGTTTGTCCTCCACAACATCAGGAGGATGCTGTTGTGAATTAACCGAAAAGACCAGAATAACCCTAATAGATAAATATGTTGCTATAATTCATTAGAAACAAAGAACATACTTCAGTTTCTGTGGTCATCAATGCTCTTACCAAAAATACACTCAACTTGTGGTATTTATACATACACATTTTGGGTGTTGGTGATTCCTCCAGTTTAAACATTTTATTTCAGCACTTCTTATGAATGGTAAACAGGAGATTACGGACTAACTTTTGAAGTGAAACACAAGCTTTCTGAATAGAGTTGTAAACTCTTTTCTTAAGATTGTCACGTCAGATCTTCCAACAGAAGTTTGACAAACCTTTTGTTACAATCACTAATGGTCGGTTTACAGAGATGTTAGTTATAAAACAGATGGTTATCTATCCTTATCCTTTTCCTTATTTGGGGGGAGCAGGATCGGGAATGAAAAGCGCACCCACACGCAGGATTGGCGAGTCAAATTTCTTCATTTATTCAAAAAAAAAAAGAAACAAGCAAAAGTAATAAGAAAAAGATTTAAACTAAAGAAAATACTGTAAAAGGAAAAAAAAGGCAGGAACGAGACGAGACGAGAACGAGACGTGGACATGAACATGAACTTGACCTGACTTGAAACACTTGCATTCAGGAAAAAGCAAAAATTATCCAACGGCCATAAGGGAAAAAACACCGGCTTATAACGCCAGTGAATCAGCGCTAAACGAGACTCAGCTGCGCGCGCGCTCACGCACGAACGTGCTCAAGCGGAGCCAAGCCCTGGAGACGCTCAACTGAGAGGAGGACGTGACAGTACTCTCCCCTCTATGAACGCCTCCAGGCGTTCCCCTAGGGAC
>JAOTRA010095903.1:0-11529 GCA_026260255.1 Pseudolaguvia tuberculata
ACACACACACACACACACACACACACACACACACACACACACACACACACACACACACACACACACACACACTTGGACAATTTATAATCAGCAATCAACCTAATGTACATGTTTTTGGCGGAAACCAGAGTACCCAGAGAAAACCCAAACAAGCAGGGGGAGAGCAATCAAACTCCACACTTGCCAAGGAATTGAACACTGGACTTGTTTTTGTGGACTATGCTAACCAATGCACTACTGCACCGCCCGAACGCAAAACATTGCATTTTTAATTGAGATTCAAAAATTAATATTAAAAAATGTTTGAAATAATGAATAATTGCAAAAGTGCCATACATGCTATTTTAGTATAAGAGATCTGGAGTAGATAATGACATATACTGCGCCTGGAAGATAATATACTGAGCCATGGGTTGATATTTTCATGCTTCTAATAAGATCCCATGGCTATGCCTTTAATAATACTTGTCCATGAGATTCCATTAGTAGTCTGAAAATATTAACTCACGGCTCAGTATATTTATTTATATACTGTGTAATTGTATTAAATAAACACGTTTCATGGAATAAAATACTTAATACTTGGATTAAACCAATCTATTTATTTATACATTAGAATAAATCCATTTACAACAATACATGGTCATTCCTTCGTTCATTCATTCATTTATTTATTTTCTAACCCACTTATTCCCTATACCCTCTACTGGAGCTTATTCCAGCGATATATTAATAGTATAATAGTATAATATACACCATATAATATACAGTGGTCTTGCGATGGACTGACAACCTGCCTCTCACCCTATGCACGCTGGGATAGGCTCCAGGGGTAAATCCAAAATTTTACTTTTATTATCAACCCTGTGGAATAAACTAGTCTGTTTGGTTCAAACCCATGTGTCCAGCCTCTTTTAAGTGTCAAACACAAACTTCTGTTATTCCAGCATATCTTTCTTTGTATATCAATTATTACTTTTGTATGTATATGTGCACAAACTTTAAAGCTCAAATTGAATTTTCAGAAATACAACACTCTGTAAATACAATAGCTATCAGATGATTTTTATATTTAAAGAATATAATCAATGCTATAGCGAGTTTTGGAGGAAATTCCCTTGAAACAGACCCTTAAAAATGGAGCTATTTCAAGACCTGTTACTATAACTATTAAATAATTTTGTTTTACTTTCAGCCACACACCCAAATGCAATTGTACAAAAATGGTCAATTCGATATAATTATATACAGTATAGGGGCTTCACAGTTGCATAGGGTATAGCATGGTTGCCTCACAACAAGAATGTGCTGGGTTCAGTTGGGTGCTGGGGATCTTTTTGTGCCGAGTTTGCATGTTCTCCCCACGCTTGCAGCCCAATGTTCTTTAAGTTCCTTAGTTTGTTTGTGTTTCATCCTTTTCTGTCTTCTTCACTGCTGATTACCTGGATGTGTTAATTCGGTTGGGAGATACCAATTCATTTGGATTTTCCCATATTACCTTCACGTCAACCCGGCGACAGATTGGTGACCTGTCCAGCGTGTGCTCCCACCTGGTTGTGGCATAGAAGAAGAATAAATGAATGTCAATGGTATCTCAAAATGATGTAACACTATTGATTTTGTTTCCAACATGGCTGATCTACAGAATTCTACAGAATATGCAAGATGGTTCCTGGTTTGATACCCAGAAATGGGGTCTTTCTGTGCAGAGTTCTCATGTTATCCCCAAATTTTATCTGGGTTCTCGAGTTTTATCCACAGTCCAAAAACTGTGTATTGATTGGGGATTATAAATTGCCCGTATGAGTGAGTGTGTGTGGTTGATGTTCATTTATGTGTGACCCTGTGATGGACTGGCACCCTGGAATAGGACAAAGCAGACCTCTGTGCCCCCGAATTGGAGATTAAGCAGGTTAAAAAATAAATGAATGAATGAATGAATGAATGAATGAATGAATGAATAATGAGACTCCTTAAGAGTAGTCCAATCAAATGAGGCCCAAAATATGAGAACAATATTGATTCAATAAGAACAATAAATGAGATGATTCAAGTGACGAACTCATGCTTTTCAAATATTTGCAAATATACGGTATATATAAACAACATTATTTTGATATTTGAATAAATGAGAATTATGACCAACAGTGGAAAATGGAAAAAATGACATTGGTTGGTTGTTCAGAAATGCAGAAAAATGATAATATAGTATTTAAATGAGCTTGGCATGAATTTGACTGTCCTTGAATTGCTTTGGGCTGTGAATTGTGACAAATCTATCAGACATGCTTGGAATGTTGGCAAACAACAAACATTAACATTTTTAATGAATAAAACCAGTGTCTGTTTTTAGAAAAAAAAAAAAAAACAAGCTTGGCATTTTGACAAGCTTCTTACAAAGTCACTCGAGTTAATTATTCATATTCGGCACAATGCATTTAAATTCACAAGACCCAAAGTGTTGGATGTAGTCATTAGTGGTGCCTCCATGTTTATAAAGTTCTCCCAACTGCAGAATACTTTTTGCTAAATTTTGTTATGACGAGTTTCATTTAATCTTGCAAAAAATATAGCTGAAGTAAAATGAATAATTTTTATTTCTGTACTGATCTACAGAAATTATATATCCTACATTATATCCATGTATCCATTTCCCCAGAGGAATGACAAATATCGCAGCGCACATAGGGTGAGAGGCAGGGGTACACTCCAAACAGGTTGCCAGTCCATTGCATGACACACATAGACAAAGAAGCACTCCCATACATTCACTCCTATGGGCAATTTAGAATCACCAATCAAGCTAATGTACATGTTTTTGGACTGTGGGAGGAAACCAGAAACTATACATGCAAACTCTACACAGAAAAACATCCGGCCTTAAAATCAGACTCTGGATCTTGTTGTTAGTTTGGCATTTAGAAGACACTCTTATCCAGAGCGATTTACATTTGGTCTCTTTTTTACAACTGGGCAATTGTGGGTTAAGGGCCTTGCTCAAGGGCCCACAGTGATAGCTTAGTGGAGGTGGGATTCAAACCGCGGTCTGGTACTAGTCTAACACCTTAGCCCCTAGGCTACCACTTCCCCTGTTGTTGTGAGGCGACCGAGCTAATCACTACACCACCAAGCAGCGCTTGTTTTCTATATTTCAAAACAAAATAAAATAATTTATATGTAGTATTCCAAAGTTAGTCATTGTATTATTTATTTTACTGATTTTTGTTTGCTTGGATGGGTCTTTGGGTGGGGACGTGGGGGGAGGATGTGATTATTGATGCAACAGGGAACATATATAATTGTGACGGACTACTAGGAGACGGATCCATAGTGCAGGTACAGCTTATTATAAATCAGGGGTAAACACAAAGTGAAACTAAACATGAGTAAACACAAACATAGGAAAACTGCTAAACAAGAAATAAACACATCTGTCGAACGCTGACGGACAACACTAAAAGGTCCACAGCGGGAACCACAAAACATAACTGCAGGAGGTTGGAGTAGACAAAGTCTGTGAGCATTTCTTGTGTGAAACTCGTACGAGTAGCGGTCCGGACACAAAGTCAATGACTATAAGGTTGTTAATTCATAATAATCGACTTCATTAAAAGTATATTTATATATTAATATATTTTTTTGATTTTCTGCTTGGTGTTTTTAGCTCTATTGGCATTCTCCTGTCTTAAATTTGACCTTCTTTGCCTTTTGCTCTATGTGAGTTGACATAGGCTCCAGCAGACCCCTGTGCTCCAAAATAAGGCATAAGCAGGATAGAAGATGAATTAATGCACCTTTACTGAAAGAAAACTGGCCCTTTGCATGTCACCTGTAGCCAAACCTCATATTCTAATTGTCTTACTTTACTCATGTCATAAGCAGAGGAGGAAAGAGAAATAAAATATTCTATTCAAGTAAATTTAATGTTATTTCAATGAAATTTTACCCAAGACAAGTAAAATTATTGCTCTACAGATTTACCCAAGTAAAAGTAAAAAGTATCTCTTAAAATTCCCCCCAGATTAACAGCTGGGTGGGGGGGCTTGAGGCGTCTGGTGTAGTTTAAAAAAAAAACCCATGTGCATAAAAATGTTAAACCGGTTGTTTTTTACATTAATTCCATTAACTGTAGATATATCAGTAACTTACCTCAACATGCTTGTGCAGGTTTAATGTTTAGCTTTATGAAAGCACAGTTTAGTCCAGCTGGGTCGACATCATTTTTTCAGTGGCATTGTGTTTGTTCTTTCACGCATAAACCAGTCAGTGCAGTACTCGTACAATTACAGATACAACTTAAAATGTAGTGATGTACAAAATTTCAATCAAAACTTACTTAAGTAAAAGTCAAATTAAACATTTTAAAAGCTACTTTAAAAAGTAGAAATACACAAAAATAACTGGCTTAATTTCAGTAATGCTAATAAATATCATATGTAGATGTAATGATACTGATTATACCCTTACTTGTTGCAGTTTTTAATCCTTAGTAGTCACATGATCTTAAAAAGAGCTTTGTCTATGCTAGGAATTTATGTAAATGAACTGGAAATGTTTTATTTAATTGAGAATAATAGGATGCGTTTTGACTTGTTTTAATGCTTCGTTATTACAGTAGTACTTTGCATATCTTTTTTGTGGCCTTAAGCAAAACTAATAAGAAATACAAATGATGGATATTCAATTGCACCGCTAAACTGAAACGACGACTGACATTTTCCAGATTTCTGGAATCGGTCTCTGCAGAGCAATAACGTTGAGCTGGCACAGGTTGACTAATCACACTGATCCCTGACGGCTTTGTTCCGTTGTGTCGATGCAATAGCATTAGAAAAAGAAAACCCTTGACTTTGTTACGCATGATGCATTTTGTTTTCTTCTCATTGGTGCACTTTGTGTTGCCAGTCAGGGACCGATGCCTCTGAGGCATGTGAAGTTTTCTGGGGAAAGATAATGAGATCTGCCTATTGCTTTTCTCAGTGATTTATTTGAAAACGGTTTCACCCTTCGCAAAATAAATAAAAGCCCCAGGCTTTTTTTTTATGAATTTGACTCGACTTGGTGCTTCAGCGCTTAATATTAAGTTGCCTAAATTGATTTGAGAGACTTTCCATCCCAAGCAATTTCCTGAATCTATTCAACTTCATAATCAGAGTTTAAGTTCAGTCTAGAATAGAGTCATAACCTTTACCGCAGTGTTATTTTATTTATTCTGTTTTATTTCTTTTAATACAGTTTCCTTCGAATGTATATCATTTATTACACCAAAGTTGGGACAGTCACCTACATACAAACAGAATGCAATGATCTTATAAATCTATATATTTTTGGATATGGTAAGCTGTTTGGGAAGGAAGGTAGGGAACTTTTATTATATACATTATGGCAGATTAAAATCACAAGCGTTAGGACATTAAAAGTTGGAAACTCTCAGAAGTAATGATGAGCCGAGGGTTACGAATGTGAGAACTGTTGAGTCAAGAAACTTAATCAATTCCTTAACAGGATTTTTTTTTTTACCTAAAAGGCAGCTTGGTGGTGCTACAGGTACACTCACAGTCCAAAAACATGCACATTAGGTTGATTGGTGATTCCCAATTGCCCATTGAAGTGAATCTGTGAGTGGTTGCTCGTCTATGTGTGCCCCTGCGATGGGCTGGTGATCTGTCGGGATGTACCCCTGCCTCTCATTCTATGTGTGCTGGAATTGACTCCAGCAGTCCCCCGTGACCCTGAATTAGGGAAAATGCGTGTTAGAAGCAAAAATTGTTTATTTGTATGTTTTAATGTGAACAAAATGTTCTGTCTGAAAGGTATATATATATAAACAGGACCTCACTTAGGCCAAAGCAGGACTCTCGCATACTCTCTAACATACTACACATCTCATGAATAACTGGGCCAAAATACTCATATTAAAAGTGAACTAATGAAAATTGGTGCTGTAATTGGATTTGTTTAATAAGCCATGTAACTTGCTATGATCCAAGGTTTTGAACAAGTGTTATACTAGTGCGTTGCCACTGCGTGCACACCTGATGTTGCTCAAAGTGGTCCTCGGTGTGCACAGGAAGTGTGTGTGTTTGCGCAGACACATGAAAAATTAGAGAGAACATTGGTTAGAAGATAAATGAATGAATGAATGAATGAATGAATGAATGAATGAATGGCATGTTATATATTTCCTGTGTGTATTTTCTCTAATAATCTCTGAAGAAGCACTGTATCTTTTTTTTACACACTTATTCCCTAATTTGGGATTGCTGGTGGTTATCTATCTCAGCTCTCTAATGGGTGAAAGGCAAGAGAAATACACCCTAGGCAGTCCATCACAGGGCTACACTAACACACATATTCTAAACTGTGTTTGGCTAAATCTTTATGGAACAATGAATAAAGATGGCATTTTCTTTGATATATACTGGCATGGTGTAATAGGGCCAAGAAGGTCCTGGGTTCAGACAAGGGGTCATTCTGTTTGCATGATTGCGTCGTTTTCCCAGTGCACTCCAGTTTCCTCCCAAAGTTGTATTGTAAAAAGCCGGGCTACGACATTCCTATGTCAGAGGCTGTCATCGCCCTAGAATTGGTGGACTGTTCGTACCTCCGGGATCATTTAAGGAAGCACCTTTGCGCAGATTATAGTTTGTTTCTATCTGTGTTCGTATGTTTATTCTGATTCGTGATTCCTTGTTAGCCCAAGTGTTTGTGATTACGCATTCCAGCCTGGTTCCGTGTTCGTGTTTCTGATCAATGGATTTAATTGCCTGTTTAATATTTAGCCTGTTTGTGTGGATTTCCTTGATTCTGTTATGAACATGCACCTTAATAAATTTACTATTCCAAATTGCTGTGAGAACTGCAGCGCCGGAGGTCAGCCGGGAGACTGCGCCCTCGCTACTTCTTTCCTTGCTACCTTGACCTAATAAAGACTTTGAATACTGCAACATGGATCCGGCTAATACTTACACGCGCACGACACCCCCATCGTCACAGAATACTTTGCTCCCCATGGATCCAGCAGAGATCAGGACTTTGGATGACCTGCTAGCCGCTTTGAACAGTCAGGCACAGACCCTCCGGGTGCTACAGGGGCAGGTTCAAGCTCTCTCCAAACCGGCAGCTACGCCACCCGTCCCACCGTCATCGGCTAACCCTGCTTCTTTACCTATGAAGTACAACGGAGACCCAGACCGGTATTGGGCTTCATCTACCAGTGTAGGATGTTTTTTTTTAACAAGCCCATAGATTCTTCTCTGAGGGTAAGAAATGCGCCTTTCTTATCTCATTGCTCTCTGATCGTGCCTTAGATTGGGCTACCACAGTATGGGACTCGGATGAGAGATTTAGGAATTCCCACGAATATTTCATTGAACAGTTGAGAGAGGTATTTGAACACTCTGCTGGGGGACTCAATGTATCCACCCGTCTACTGCGTCTGCGACAAGGCACCCAGTCTGCCGCTGACTACGCGATTGCGTTCCGCACACTTGGGGCTCAGAGTGGCATGAATGACGTCGCCCTAAAGGTTTTGTTCAAGGAGGGATTAAATGAGGAACTTCAGGCTGAGTTAGTGTGTCGTGGAGAAGCCGACATGTATACTGAATTTATACAGCGGGCCATTCGCGTGGATAAACTTCAGCGTGCCCACCCAACTAGACGCTCACCTCCCTCCATCGTGGTTGAGCTACATACCTTGCACTCACTTCCCGATGTTGAGCCCATGCAAATCGGAGCGCACAAAGTCACAAAGGAAAGATTGCGCCACCGGCAACTTCGACTATGTTTCTATTGTGGAGAACCCGGACACCAATATGTGCAGTGCCCAGCGATTACACAGAAGCCGCCCCAGGAAGTAAGTGTGCAAGCTTACCCCGTTAGCGCGGAAGGTAGCCTAACTACTAGAGTGCAGTTGCGCTTTAATAACATTTCACGTGTGTTGTGTGCTCTAGTAGATTCCGGATCAGCCCTAAATCTGATTGACAAGAGGCTGGTGTAGAGCTTCCGAGTGCCCACCATACAGTGCAAGCCGGCTATCCACATTGCTGCCATCGACGGTCGTTCCATAGGAAAGGCTATCACGCGGAGAACAGTGATGATATTGTTAGAGATTGACTGTAGTCATAAAGAACAGATATCGTTTTATGTAACCCAAGCCCCTAAGACTCCCCTAATATTAGGCTATCCCTGGCTGGCACTGCACAATCCTGTTATCTCTTGGAGGGAGAGTTCAATTGTAATTGGGGCTCCGAATAATAATTTTGTATGTGAAAATAAGTTAACAAATAATGATACCTCCTGCTTCAAGGTGTCGTTGAGTCCAGGAGTAGTTCCTCTATGCTACCATGACCTCGCTGAAGTATTTAGTAAAGAACGAGCAACTGAGTTACCTCCCCATAGAGACGTAGACTGCAGCATACAACTGGTAGAAGGGTCGGTCCCCCCTAAAAGTCAGGTTTACCCCCTATCGAGACCGGAAATGATGGCTCTGGATCAGTACATAGAGGAGGCCCTACAAACAGGACATCTTCGACCCTCATCGTCACAAGCCGTAGCCGAGTTTTTCTTTATAGAGAAAAAGAATGGGAGTCTACGACCCTGTATTGATTATCGAGGGCTAAATAGCCTTACAGAAAGAACCATTAAGCCCTTCCCTTGGTTCCGTCGGCGTTGGAGCAGTTACGAGAGGCACGCATATTCACTAAGCAGTGCCTATAACTTGATCCGCATCCGGAAGGGGAATGAATGGAAGACTGCGTTCATCACCCCAAAGGGACATTATGAATACCCGGTTATGCCCTACGGGCTTTGCAATGCACAGGCAGTCTTTCAGTCATTTATTAACGACATTTTCAGAGATCTTTTAAATGTTTGTGTAATCGCATATATTGACGACATATTTATTCACAGGATGAGAAACAGCACGTGGGCCATGTCCAGACGGCACTGAAACATCTGTGGGATAATAAGTTGTATGTGAAGGCCGAGAAATGCGAATTCCATCAAACTGAGGTAAAGTTCCTAGGCTATGTCATCAGCATAAGTGGGGTCGCTATGGAACCAGGCGGGTGCAAGTGGTGTGGGACTGGCACCAGCCTCGTACTGTCAAAGAGCTTCAACGATTTTTGGGGTTCCCCAACTTCTATCGTAGGTTTATTCGAAACTTCAGCCACACCGCTGTCCCGGTGTGGCTGAAGGGCAAGCCCAAAAAGTTAGCCTGGATAGAGTAAAGCCTTTCAAATACTAAAACACAAGTTCACCGTCACACCTACACTCGTTCACCCTGACCCCACGCTGCCATTTGTGGTAGAAGTTGACTCTAGCGACTATGGGATTGGAGCAGTATTGTCACAAAGGCAGGGCTCACCCCCCAAACTGCATCCGTGCGCCTACTTTTTGCGTAAACTCGCCCCGGCAGAAAATAATTACGATGTGGGTAACAAGGAATTGCTGGCCATCAAGGAGGCCCTGCTGGAGTGGCGGCACTGGCTAGAGGGAAGTAGGCAACCATTTACCGTCCTAATGGATCATTATAATTTGAAGTACCTTAAGGGGGTCATCGATTAAATGCACGGCAAGCGCGCTGGGCTTTGTTTTTCACCCGTTTCAATTTCCCTATCTCCTACAGGCCCGGTAAAGCTAAAGGCAAAGCAGATGCCCTATCCTGCAGGTATGACCAGGTAAATCATGGCACCATGGAAAAATGCATTCTTCCACCCGGCGTCCTGGTGGCACCTGGGCTATGGGACTTGGCTGAGGAGATTCATAAGGCAAGCGAAAGCACCAAACATTTTTGTTGTACCAGAGTTTCGCCATCATCTACTGCTATGGGCACACACTTCCCTTGGTTCCGGGCATCCAGGACTATAGAGAACCATAGAGTTAATAAGAGGCACGTATTGGTGGCCAAGCATGCGTGAGGAAGTAAAGGACTATGTGAGGTCTTGTGTGGAGTGTGCGCAGGCCAAGATGCCGAGGCATTTACCCGAGGGCCTGCTTCATCCTTTACCTGTTCCCCAGCATCCCTGGTCCCACTTAGCCATTGACTTTGTGACGGACCTTCTGTTGGACACACCGCAGTCCTAACTGTGGTGGACCGATTTTCTAAATCCTATCACTTTACCATTGAAAGGGTTACCCACTGCCACCCAAACTGCTAACTTGCTATTTCTTCATATTTTCAGAAATTTTGGGCTGCCTGAGAACATTGTTTCAGACCGAGGTTCCCAGTTGCAAACGCCTGGATATTAACGTGAGTCTTACCTCTGGGTATCACCCCCAGTCTAACGGGCAATCTGATGAATCAGGAGTTGGGCGCTACCTTCGCTCCTACTGCACACGCGACCAACATCGCTGGAGCGAATTTCTCCCTTGGGCTGAGTATGCGCAAAACTCCCTAATACATTCGTCAACTGGACTAACGCCGTTTCAATGTGTCGTAGGTTTTCAGCCTCCCTTGTTCCTGTGGTCAGGGGAACCGGCGGCGGTACCCTCGGTGGAGGACTGGTATCAGCATAGCGCACAGACTTGGAAAGGGGCCTATGTGTGGCTACAGAGTGCCACTGGCTCCCAAAAGAAGCAGGCAGATAAGAGGCGCCAGCCAACCCCTCCTACTAGCCAGGTCAACGCGTCTGGCTGTCAACGCAGCATTTGAAACTGAAACTACCATGCAAGAAGTTAACTCCTAAGTACATCGGGCCTTATAAAATTGTTTGTCGAATAAATAAGATTACGTATCGACTACAGTTGCCCGCACACATGCGAGTATCCCCTACCTTTCATGTCTCTCTCTTGAAACCCTATGTCTCCCCAGTCCTGGTCGGACCCCCCGGGCCCCATTGAACTGAAGGATGGTCCAGCATACAGGGTGAATGAAATGTTGAAATCTAGGCGCTGGAAGGAGGGGTTGGAGTACTTGGTGGACTGGGAGGGATACGGACCTCAGGGGCAGACCTGCGTGAAGGCAAAGGACATCCTGGATCAGGCACATCTCGCTGACTTCCACGCCAGCCATCCCGAACACCCTGGGCCTTGCCCCCAGGGACGCCCTAGAGGATCGTCAGGAGGCGCTCCTAGGGTTAGGGGTACTGTGAGAACTGCAATGCCGGAGGTCCGCCGGGAGAGGGCGCTCTTGCCCAATTACTGAGCTAGTGTTTCCTGTTTGCAGTAATTGGGCGTGGGCTCCCTATATAAGGAAGAGCTTTTCAGAATGTCATTGCAAAGTATTGTTGCACTAGGCCTATACCAAGCATGTATTCTCTATGTGATTTTGGATTGACTTTTGATGAATGAATTTTTGGATCTTGAACTGGTTTACGATTTTGGATTGCCCTTTGGATTACGTTTGCTCTACTTCTTTCCTTGCTACCGTGGCCTAACAAAGACTTTGAATACTGCAATATGGATCCAGCTGATATTTACACGCGCACGACACCCCTGTCGTCACAATTGTCCATAGGAGTGTTTGTGTGTGTGTGTGTGTGTGTGTGTGTGTGTGTGTGTGTGTGTGTGTGTGTGTGTGTGTGTGTG
>JAOTRA010095919.1:0-11528 GCA_026260255.1 Pseudolaguvia tuberculata
ATATATAAGGTATGCGCGTCGCAAGTTATTGTTTATATGTTTACCCGACCTGTAAGAGAAATGCGTGTGGACTTTGGTTATCCCAAAAGCCATTCAGTTAAGTGTGTGATTCCCACTGTGGACTTTGGTTACGCTGAAGGCGTTCAGTTAAATGTATGATTTCCACTTAGTTTGCCGTCACTCCCTGTTATTGTTTAAACCGTGTTTAGTTTCACTTTGTGCTTTACGTTTTGTTAATAAAGTGTACCTGCACCATGGATCCAATTCCTTGAAGTCCATTACAACGGGCCGTGCGTTGGACTGGGCAGCGGCGGTCTGGGAGATAGACTCGGTTCTTCGTTCCTCAAACGAATAATTTTTTACACAGCTGAAGGAGGTATTTCAACACCCCGCAGCGGGACTGGACGTACACTCAAGACTTTTACACCTAAAACAGGGTACGCAGTGGGCGGCCGACTTCGCTATTTAGCTCAGAACACTGGGTGCGCAGAGTGGGATGAACAAGGCTGCGCTCCAAGCACTGTTTAAAGAAAGTTAGATAGATAGATTCGTACAATGATTTCATCCAACGGGCTATCCGCACCGATAACCTCATGCACAATCACCCCGCTTCACCCAGGATTCCCCGGATCAGTACGAATTTAAAAGAAAGCAGTCCACCATATTATCCCTCACAGACTGAACCAATTCAGGTGGGAGGTATAAACTTTCGAAACAGAAGAAGCAATGGAGACGCCGACTCCAACTCTGTTTCTACTGTGGAAACCAGGGAATACACGCTTCCACTGCCCTCTCATCCCTCGCAAATCCCGTGATCAAGTATGTACAGGTGTTTATTCTGTTCAGCCAGACGTAAGTCTTTCAGTGTCATTAAGGTTACGATTTAATGGAGTATCAGGTCTTTTCTCTGCACTAGTGGACTCAGGATCTGCGATAAACACTATAGACGAAGAGGTGGTACGCAAGTTCAATGTGCCCACCGTCCCGTGTTGCCCCGGATCTAAGTCACCGCTATAGATGGACGCTCCGTTGGAACAGCACTATTGAAGAACACTGAGCTCTTATTAGAAATCGACTCCAGACACTCGTAAAAGATTTTCTTTTATGTTACGGCGGCACCTAAAACACGGCTCGTCCTGAGTTACCCTTGGTTACGCATGCACGACCCAGTGATATCGTGGAGGAGAGGAGAAATTTCGGACTGGTCTCAGTTTTGTCACGCGAACTGCCTATCACAGGCAATGTCTAATTCTAGTATCTGTTTAATAACTGCAGCTGTGTGGAAGACAGCGTTTATCACTCCCGATGGTCAATACGAGTACCTAGTTATGCCGTATGGTCTGTGCAACGCGCCCGACGTTTTTCAGTCATTAATAAATGACATTTTCAGAGATATGCTTAATATATGCTTAATATATCGCCTACACCAAACTCAGGTTCGGAAAGTATTACGACGACTTTGGGACAATAAAATTTTTGTTAAAGCTGAAAAGTGTGAATATCACAGAACAGACATTCAGTTTTTAGAATACCACATCAGCCAAAGACGGGTATCTATAGAGTCGAGGAGGGTCTTAGCGGTGCGTGAGTGGCCCCAACCAAGATCAATCAAGGAACTACAATGTTAGGTTTCGCAAATTTTTACTGTTGATTGATATGTAATTTTAGCCAAACTGCTTACCCCTTAACCTCTCTGTTAAAAGGAAAACCCTCCAAGGTAATTTGGTCAGACGCTGCACAGAAAGCTTTCGACACACTCAAGCATAAATTCACTACAGCTCCCACCCAGACCCAGCACATCTATTTGTAGTGGAGGTTGATGCTTCCGACTGTGGGATCAGAGCAACCCTGTCACAGAGGTTGGGGTCTCCCCTGAAGTTGCACCCCTGTGCCTATTTTCTCCCGCAAGCTCTCTCTAGCTGAATATAATATAATATAAAATAAGGAACTACTAGCTATCAAAGAAGCACTTGTGGAGTGGCGTCACTGGCTGGAGGGTTGTGCGCACCCTTTCACAGTGTTAAGCTTCATAAACATTTGGTAACCTGGGATCATTCTTCTCTAGGCTCAGGACATCCTGGCATATAAAGAACAGGGAAACTGGTAGCCAAGAAACACTGGTGGCTAGGGATGCAAACGGAGGTGGAGGATTTTGTGAAGGTGTTTACAGTATGCGCCCAATCCAAGACACCTAAACACCTGTCTGGAGGTCTGTTACAACCCCTACCAGTTCCTCAAAGGCCTTGGTTTCACATAGCTATAGACTTTAACTGATCTTCCCCGCTCAGAAGGCTGCACCACCATACTCACTATAATTGACAGGTTTTCAAAGGCATGTCGTCTGGTATCTCTGCGGGGCCTTCCCTCTGCACCAAGGTGTTATTTGATTATATTTTCAGAAATTTTGGCCTCCTGGAAGACATTGTATCGGATCGGGGCCTGCAGTTCACGGGTATGGACAGAGTTTTGTAAAAGGTTGGACATTAATGTGAGTCTGTCTTCAGGTTACCATCCACAATCAATGGGCAAGTTGAGAGACTCAATCAGGAGTTGGGCCATTATCTCTGTGCGTATTGTGCCCAACAACAGCAGCGGTGGAGTGAGTTTCTGCCGTGATTACGCCCAGAACTCATTAGCCCACACATCTACCGGACTAACTCCTTTCCAATGCGTTCGAGGGTACCAGCTGGCTACACGCGAACAGGCAAAGGCGCCCACATCATAGCTACGAACCTGGGCAGTTAGTATGGCTATCTACTAGAGACCTGAGGTTTAAGCTACCAGACAAAAAACTAAGCCCCATGTATGTCTCAACCGGGAACCCACTGGCCTTATCGAGCTGGAAGACGGCCTGGCTTACAAGGTCCGGAAGATCCTTGACTTTCGGGGTTTACGGCTGTGCACCTTGATTTGGATTTGTCTATCTATTTCCCTCTCCCTGTCTAATAAATGATCTGGACTATTTAGAACTATGTCTGCATTCATGGATCTGGTTAATCCACAACCCTCACAGCAGGTTACTGTTTCAGTTCAGGTACAGGAGACTAGTTTTATGGGGTTTTTTTGCTATTTTTTTTTTTAATAAACTGCATTTGCAACTAAATTAACTCTACGAATTGTAACTTGTAATTTGTATCTTGACAAATCATTGGATTTGGTCTTTTCACCAGTAATTACAGAATTCTCTTTAGGAGAAAGTCATTTTGTGAAGAGGTTGCTAAATTGTCAAGATTTTAGTGAGAAACATTGTCATGTCATTCAATAACCAGACATTCAATTCAATTTTATTTATTTATATTTATTTGACATGTACTAATATACAGAGCAAGGTGAAATGAAAAATTTTTTTAATCAAAATGATAAGAAGATTTGAAATATATGTAAAAAGGGGATTTAAAGGTATTACCAAGACTGCTTTTTAGAGGGCTGAATGCTTAAGAAGGGAGGCTGTTCTTGCTGTAATCCTGATAGAAGTGGCCTCTAGCAAGCAGTGCATCCATCCACAAGCCATAGTGGCTCACTAAGACGTTCAATGAGTAGAAAAATAATGTAAATCAAATGCTATGACAGTGTCAGGCAGCAATTCTAATAAATTAACAATACATCAATGTTTTTGTTGTCATTGTAATGCCATATCCTTGGTGATTAGACATCATACAGCAGTTGCTCAATATTTTTCTGGTGTCATGCTCAATATCTGTCATTTTCTTGGTTTAAAAGTGTCACCGGTTCATAGTTTTCTGTAATTTTAGCACTTAGCACTTTAGAACTTATTTACGAGGAGTACCATCGAATGCACTTCCACTTCCGCGACTACCACAAGGTGACACACTAAAATATTCTTGTGGAAATTTAGTTAGAAAAGGAACAATTGATGATTGCTCTTCCTTGATGGCAGGGTTGGTGAAATTTGTGTGATTTTATAGTAAACATTAATTCACTTTTAGAAATGAAATCCCTTTGGCTTAAATCATTCAGTCAGGAGTTAGATATGAAAACATACATGCATATAATACCCCCATCCCATACATGCAGCAATAATAATCATTTATGTATCTCAGTTCACCCCACACACCTGGTTCGGGGTCACAGGCATTTGATGAATCACCAATCAAACTAGTGTGCATGTTTTTGTACTGTGGGAGGAAACCAAAGTACCCAGAGGAAACCCACACAAGCACAGGGAGAACATGCAAACTACAGAGAAAGATGCCCGGCCTGGGAAACCAATCCAAAAGCAGATCCTTGTCTTGTCTTTGTTTGTTTTCTTCCTGTTTCTTGACTATTGTTCCCCTAGTGTTTCCTGTCATGTGGTTCCCCTGTCTAGGTGTTGTGTCGTGATTGGTTGTTTGTCGATTGAACTCAGGTGTGTCTTGTTTAGCTGGTTGTTTCTTTGCATATTTAAGGTGCTGTCTGTTTTGTCTTTGGTGGGTTACTGTTTCAGCTACCGCTCATAGTGAGGTTTGTTAAGATTAGTCCATGTTTATCAAGGTCTTGTAAATGTATTGTTCATGTTAGTGTTTGTATTGTTCTGTTTATGTTGAGTTGAAGCACTTTTTGTAAATAAACTGCACAATGGTTTCTCAAAGACTGCTCGACATCAGTGAATCTATTACAATTTGTCCGGTAACAGTATGGTAATAATGTTTATGTGAAAAAAACAAAAATCTAAAGTATGGGTCATTTAAAAAAGGGACTATAGTTTATCTTTCATTTGTTTGAAACATCAATATTTGTTCACAAGGCGTTCAGTGTGTTTGAACAATCGGTCCAAGACAAATAACTGCAAAGTGTTTACGAGCACTGTATTCTGGCTTATAGATACACTGATGCCTTCCATTGGATATTATGTGAAGAACATCAAATTTATCTAAATGAGTTGACAGGATTCTTGTGGCGAATCACTGCACTACTGTGAAAAGAAATATTTATTCTTAATGGCCGCATCTGTACTAGGCAGCAGTAAGTCAATTTCCATTTATTTAAATTGATTTGTTGAGTGTGCTATGATAGAACACTGTCAGGACGTGCAGTGCATTGCACCTTTCTTGCAGCATGCAACCATGCTCACCTCTATCTAACAAGATCAGAACTAAATCATTCAGCAATAAAAGTAGGTTAAACATGTTTTTCTTTAGATAAACCTTTGGCATCCATAAGGATGTTACCGCCCACTTAAACATTATTACAGAGTAGAGGCACCCTTTCTGGCAACAGTAACTTATGCCACAGTGGATATTGTATTAAAATTGTTGGAAGATCATGAGAAAGAATTCCAGAAATTGATTTGCATATACGGAATGTACTGAACAAGTCTGATAAATAAGATGGAGGTCCACCTTACAAATTCTAAAACTGGGCTTTGCTGCTCATTTCTTTACCATATTTAGGCAATTTATTATGGATGATCTATCTATTTATCTATATTTCCTTTCACTGCAAATTGCAGCTCATTGTAAAACTATCAGAAGTTTAGAATGAGGCAGCTTGAGCGTCAAGGCCAGCCTCATTATGTATCATTGTAAAACATATTTGTCCTGCACAGCCACTCCAAAAGAAACGATAATAACCAATGATGTGACATAGGCCGAATACTGTATTTACAGCTTTCACTGAAGGAGCAAGCTAAAATTATAAATAAATGGGTTTTTCTGCTTTCCTACTTGTATTGTCATTCAATACACATGCTCCCTGACATATTAATATACAGGGCAAAGTACCATGAATTCAGTTTTTAATCAAGACGATAAGAAAGAAAGGCATATATGAAAGGTTGTTCAGTTGTATGGATTTCATCACAAAGATCCATCACGTGTTTTTTTTACATGCCCTAATACTCAAGAGGAGGCTATTCCCGCTGTTATCTGACAGAAGTCTCCTATAGAAAGCATTGCACCCATCTACAAGGCATGATGGCTCAATGTAAAGGTTTGAGAAATATGACACATGTTGTAAATCGGTTGCTATGACCTTCAGACTCACTAAAAAGACTCACTCAACTAACTAATGCCTTTGGGAGATTATCAGCCAAGATAATAAAACACTCCTTATCATCACAACAACAGTATGAGAATTTTTTTTTTCAAGAATGCACAGAATTGCACATAACAATGCATGCAAACAACATGTTACACAAATATCTTTAACGTTAGGAATTCAGCTCCACATTCATTATGCTTGGTTGCATGTCTAATGGACTGCATTGCAAAGATGTCTTAGCTAAAGTCTTCTGCCAAATATTCTGTCAATGCAAGACAGGGAAATAACTTGGTATAAGATGAATGATGATAAGAGATGGCACTGCATAATGACTACCACTCTCTTATTTGTCTCTAGACACATTTAAAATGCCTTGGGCTCTTTCACTTTTCTTAAGGGCGATAGTATTCCTAGGTTAGGGGTTCAGCAGTGGCAGCTTGGTGTTGCTGAGGATTGAATATATAATAAACAAAAAGACTCAAATCACATTCACCAATATTTATTTAGAATAGAACATAGATAACATGACACATTATTCCACTAAATAAGCTCATCAAATATGATGCCTGTTATATGGGGCTTTAAAAAATTTACCTGGGAAAATATTTTGCAACTAATTAAGTTAATTGACATGAGGTCTGTAGCATGATTAGCCATAAGTGGTATAAGGATATAAGTGGTATCTTGGAGAGACAGAGTCTCTCAGTAGTAAAGTTGGGAAGAGGCTCTCCAATCTGTGAGTGTGTGATTGAAAAGACTTTACAACTGCAAATATCATCTACAGTGCATAACATCAAAAGATTGTTTTGAGTTTACAAAGACTACCTCTATGTAAGGGACAAAGCTGAAGACCTTTTTTCAATACCTTTGGGGGCCTTCAGGCGAAACATGATGATGCTGATGCATGATTATGTGATTGACATTACTAAATGGGCCCAAAATGCCATGACATCTGCAGAGACCAATTATGGCTTTATCATGCAAAAAGTAATCCATATGTGAACTTGTTTAATAGTAGAATGTACTTTAGACCAAGGCTTATTTAAAATGTCCTGGTTTTTAAAAATGTTTTCCAAATTTGATCTTCTTGTTGGAAATCACAAACAACATATTCTCATTGCTAAAGAGAAGGGAGATCTTCCAATGTACTGTCATTATTCAGTTCAAAAGACAGCATATCTGATTTAAGGTAAACTTGAATGGGACCAAATTCCAACACTAACATAAATAGAAAGTTAATGCTTTAAACTTAATAGTCAATTTTAACCTTTAAAACAGACTTGTGCTTAGTACTCACACCAGCTTACACCTGGGAGTAATCCAATAAATCATTGGAATTGTCCAAAAATTGTAATTAATTAAAATGCATCCAAAAAATGTAAATCAAAACAAATAGGCATATTAGGACAAGGTTATAATACAAAGACTACCTATTGTGAAGACAGAAACCACCACAACTTTTGTTAATGCCCAAGGTCAATGGTTTCACCAAGACCCCATGGTGCTACATAAAACAAAGAATTTCACAAAGCATCAAAGAGCCGAACAGCGAAGAACATAAAGTGCATGTGTGCAATCTGATGCAAAAACAGAAAGTAGACATTAATCTAGACATCTGGACCTTCAGTTCTGAGTGTTGAGAAACCTAATGGGTTGAGGGAAAAAAATGTTACACATATGGGTTGTGAGGGTCCAGGTGCTGTGGTATTCTTTTCCAAAAGGGTAAAGAGTAAGTGTGGTGGGTATTATTCACTGCTTCTGACTGCATACAGCAGGGAATAGTGAGAACAGCTGATGTGAAGGCATTCTTCCCTTCATAATGGACATTTACACTGAATGCTGCATCCACAAAGCCAACATCACTGTGGATGTAAATGTCCATAACGAAGGGAAGAAAGACTTCTCATCTTTTCAGCTGTTCTCACTATCCCTTCTCTTTGTAGTCAATATTGTAATTGATGCAGTATGTGATCTGGCATTGTCATGTTGGAAAATGCAAGGTCTTCCCTGAAAGAGACAATGTCTGGATGGAAGCATATGTTGTTCTAGAACATAGATACACCTTTCAGTATTCCCAGATGTGTAAGCTGCCTATACCACATGCACGCATACCATCAGAGATGCAGGCTTTTGAACTAAGCGCTGATAACAACTTGGGTTGTCTGGATGACATGGCGTCCTAGTTTTCCAAAAAGAACTTTAAATTTGATTCGTCTGATTACAGAATAGTCTTCCACTTTGCTACAGTCAATTTTAAATGAGCCTTGGCCTAGAGAAAGCACCTGTGCTTCTGGGTCATGTTTAGATATGGCTTTTTTTTTAACCTATAGCATTTTAATCTGCAATGGTGAATGGCGCGGTGTTTCACCGACAATGTTTTCTGGAAGTATTTCTGAGCATTTCCCTTGCTGTGATTTCCAATATGGGCCCAAAGATCATATCCATTCAGTATGATCTTCCGGCCTTGACAACCCTTACGCACAGAGATTATTCCAGATTCTCTGTATCCTTGGATGATTTAATGCACTGTATATGATGATAACATTCAAACGCAATTTTTCTCTGAGAAACTCTTTTGATATCGCACCAATATCTTTCGCTGCAGCATTGGGGGAATTGGTGATCTTCCGCCCATCTTTACTTCTAAAGAGTCCTGCCACTCTGAGAGGCTCTTTTTATACCCAATCATGTTTCCAATTGACCTAATAAGTTGCAAATTGGTCCTCCAGCTGATTTTTGTTTGTACATTGCCACCTTTCTCAACTTTTGTGGAATGTGTAGCTTTCAAGAAATCCATTAATCGACGTAACATTTCAAAATGTCTCTCTTTTAAAATTTGGTATGTTATCTATATTTTATTCAGAGTAAAATAAGGAAACTTCCACTTTATTGCATTCTGTTTTTATTCACAATTTGTTTAGATAGGATAAGATACGACGAATTGCCAGGTATGTTTGTGCATACTAGGAATTTGTTATAGTGATAGAGATTAATCAACTCAATATCATCGAAACTATAATGTAATCAAATTCAGGTACAAATTAAAAAATACAGGGTATGAGAAACATACAACAGTAAAACTACCAGGCAGGTACATTTAAACATATTAACAGTGGTAAAACATCAGGTAAAACTACCTTTTTTTTTTACATCAGGTAAAACTAAAATGTTTTTTTTTACATTTTACATCAGGTAAATTTACATCAGGTAAAACTAAAATGTTTTTCCACAGTAGTGCATATAACAGACAACCAGCATGGGAATAGATAACTTCAGAATCCTGCCCTTACATCAGAGAACTTTAATTATCTGCTCTTTAATTTAACCTGACCCTATTTTAACTTTGATCAGCCAGAAGGCCTGAAGACAAGAAGCCGGGACTCACTGGGTCTGGTAAATGCTTATTCAAACTGCACTATGTTTGTAGAGCAGATGGGTACAGAGGTATTTTTACTTCACACACTTCTGCTGTCTGATAAGTCCAAGATATTTTGCCCATCACCTGTTTTACTATTGGTATTTCTTAAATTTTCATTTCCTGCCACAAAACTCACTATGACAGATGACAATGGTGAGGGCAAAAAATATCCAAGCCAGTGCTAAGCTAACTCGAATTTAAAGGAAAACATTTAATAAAATAAACCCCAACCCTATCATCACACTAAGGTTTTGTCCAAAACATTGCTGCAAACTCATAAAATTGCAAAGCACATTATATAGTGTTCATATTTCCCATTATTAGAAACCAAGATGACCAAACCTGTTCCAGAATGCCAAAGCAGCTCTGCATAAAGCAAGGACAGTAATCATGTTTTGCCAAGTGTGAAGTGGAGTCACATGAGTGAGTGGGTTGCACAACTTGACCTCAATTCATCTATGCACCTTTGAAGTACACACTCCATCTAGACTTCTGACATCGGTGCCTGATCTCACTAATGCTCTGGTAGTGAATAAGCAACATCATTTGAAAATCCATTTTAAAAATCCTCCAGCTCAAGTACTAAGTGTTCCACAGTCACACATTGCAACACTTTACTATAGCTCTGGGTGCTTATTTGACAGGAGCATTATCATGCTGGAACAGTGTCTAGGCCTCTTTGAGTTAATGATAAGGTTCCTGCTACGGCATATAAATAATTATTAATTTTGTTCTTTGTGTTTCATCTTGTGACATAGACACAGTTTTAAGTGTATACAAATGTTTGGACATAGAAACTAGTCATAGACACTGATTCAGCAGGTGGAAAAGATGACTGATAACCAATGTATGCATGATTATGGTTGATGATCTTGTTCAACTACTTTCTCATTCAAGTTCCATGGCAAAAAGGTGTTAAGGTTAGAGGAGCAAGCACAGTGACACCATAATGAATCACTTAATTTGTGTATTTTGCATGGGTAAAATATAAAAAACAAAACGTAGACCCTGTTAAAAACAATGGTTTAGCATAACATTGGCAAACAAATAGCATAAGAAATTGTGTAGTTCAGATTTCAGAATCAGGGCTCATGGTTCTGTGTGCTGACAAGCAATCAGGGCAGAAGTGCTGGTAGGTTGGTCTACTAACACACCCATTCTGCACCAAATATTTTTACATTACTGCTAGTGCTGTTACTAATAATATATGAAATAGCATTAGTAACAAATGTATACACAGCTAAACTAGGAAAAACTAAAGTAATAACAATTCAGATCTCACAACTTAATGGATTTTTTAATTCAAACTAACTACACCCACAATCTGAGATTATAAGGGTGCATAGTGATTCCGCTTAATGTACATGTTTTTGGGCATTGGGAGGAACCTGCAAAATCTGCACAGAAGGATCACCGACCGGGAATCGAACCCGGACCTTGCTGTGAGGCTACCGTGCTATCCCCTGCGCCACTCTTACACCAATCACTATTATTCTCCTTATTAGCAATTTTATGAACCAAATATATAATAGTAACTTTTTACCATCATTATTACTTATGACGGGCGGATGGCACAGTTGCCTCACAACAAGAAATTGTGCAGTAGGAATGTCGGACTGGTTCAAGGTGAAGGTGGGATTGCATCAAGGATCAGCTCTGGTGGAGGCATGCGCTGGAGAGAAGGAGAATGAAAGTCAGCAGGAGTAAGACTGAGTACATGTGCGTCAATGAGAGGGAAGGCAATAGAGCGGTGAGGTTGCAGGGACAACCTGGAGTCAACAGTTCAAACTAATGAAAAGTGTGTTAAAAAAATTGAAGAAAAGAGTTCAGGCAGGGTCGAGCGGGTGGAGAAGAGTGGCAGGAGTAATTTGTGATGGACAAGTTTCGGCAGAACTGAAAGGGAATGTTTATAGGACTGTAGTGAGACCAGCGATGTTGTACGGTTTAGAAACAGTGGCAGGAGGCGGAGCTGGAGGTGGGAGAGTTGAAGATGCTGAGATTTTCATTGGGTTTGACAAGGATGGACAGGATTAGAAATGAGTTCATTAGAGGGCCGGCGCATGTAGGATGTTTTGCAGACAAGGTGAGGGAGGCTAGGTTGAGATGGTTTGGACATGTGCAGAGGAGGGAC
>JAOTRA010095930.1:189-11528 GCA_026260255.1 Pseudolaguvia tuberculata
CTACATGTCGGTAAGTATGTACTACATGTCGGTAAGTATGTACTACATGTCGGTAAGTATGTACTACATGTCGGTAAGTATGTACTACATGTCGGTAAATATGTACAGTTGAAATTGAAACTCTACTATTGTTACAGTAAATATGGATAAAAATGAAATGCACTATATCCTCCATGGTTGACATATAATTTGTACTGATGTCACGTTACAATTTAACTTAATGTTTTTTTTTTCCCTTAAACACTGAAAACTAGTTAAAGCCTGCATGGTATGCCTACTTACAATCCAGGTAGGAGTAATGAAACATATTGGCACGCTCAGTTTTACACTACTATAAAGTGTGGAAATCTGTGATTCCAGACAGGACCATGGTGTTGTAGGAGGAGATTGATTACTTGTGTCTTACCCAGGCCTAGCAGGTCAATGGCAGCCTCAGCACTTTTCTTAGGACTGGATCTGGAGTCTATCTGAATGTCCTCTTTCTTCTGTAATCGAGAGAATAAGGCGCTGGTTAGGAACAAGCTTGCAGCTAATTTCCAAAAGCATTTAGTATGGTGAAAGGTTTTTATTATATGCAGTTTTTCTGGATTTTGTAGTATAATACAGAAGAAATAAATTTTCATCAGAAGTCATAGTGGATTTGAAGCATCCCTGTTCCATCCAGAGGCTTACTGTAATTAAATAAGGATATTATCTAGTGAAATTTCAACCTAAAAATGACCGGTGAAAATAAACAAATCAGGGCATCCCCTTTCATGTCACCCCGCAGATGTTAAACTGGATAATCAAATAATCCCTTGTTGATGAGACGATGTGCTTCCAGTGTCTGTAATCCAGAAAGCTGAAATTACTTTTAATTGTGCGTGTTTCCGCAGGAGGCTTATAGCTGTGGTATAGTGTTCTGAGTCATTATTTTACTAACGGATTAATTCAGCTGAAAAACCCCAGTCCTAAAGCATGATGCTGCAAAAGAAGGAGAGGTTGTCAAAAAAAAAACTGACATTGTTAAGTAAACCTGGAGTCTAAACATTCTCTGCTTACTTTTTGAACCTGCATAAATAAGACAACACCAGCACTTTACATAGCCTTCCCCTATATGCAGACTACTGCTCTACTATTGTTCTTATGCAATGCCGACACCGGACCGTAAATAGCAGGGGCGGCACAAGGTTCCATAAGGAAAACGTAAAAAACATTAACTCATAAATCCAATATAGACTGAAAGCTCATTTCCTGTAAAGTAAATAAGAAAAAAAACCCCCCGAATTAATCAATATTACCACCATCATGTCACAAAAACAAAACTGACTACCAATTGCGATCAGATTATGGCGGCTTGGTGGCCCAGGTTGGATTCCCGGGCAATGAGTTTCTGTGCGGAGTTTGTCCCTGCTCTTGCGTGCGTTTCCTCTGTGTACTCCGGTTTTCTACCAGTCCAAAAACATTTCCATTAGGTTGATTGGTGAGTTTAAATTGCCCATAGGAGTGTGAGTGTGTTTGGTTGTTTGTCTATGTGTAGCCCTGAGATGGACTGGCGCTCTACGCAAGCTGAGTTGCTGGCAGATACCCATGATCCAGAGTTCGTGAATAAGCAGGACAGAAGATGAATGAATGATATTTAGTAATTGTGTATCTGGGTAAAATATACTGCACAAACTGTAACCAATACATGATTAATACAAGAGAACAAAGCTGTAAATTAAATAAACACTATTCTGTAACTGAATCTCCCTATAATTCTACTTTTATAAATCAAGTACAGATTTGCCTGAGATGGACTGGCGACTCGTCCAGGGTGTACCCCTGGCTCTCGCCCTAAGTGTGCTGGGATAGGCGCAGCAGACCCCCGTGACCCCGGATTCGGGAATAAGCGGGCAAGAAGATGAATGAATGAAGTACAGATTTGCACATTGTACACACCCAGGTCGGGATGCTGATGCTGAACTCCAATATGCAGTAATAATGTTCTCATAATCGAGAATCTCAAATCAAGCTTAAAAGGTTTATGTGCATTAAAATAACAGTTGTCATTATCATCATTATATTTTAAAAACTGTTTAGGCATTACGCCAGTCTTTTTGGGGTGGACGCGGCTCATATGCTTTATTTCATTTCGCTTCCATTTTTTGTTATTGTTTATACTCCCATATATTAATGCACAGATTGTTGTAAAACACCTTTTACTGCATGTATGATTGTGTGTGTGACAATAAACCATGGATTTGTGGGTAAAAGATGTGTAATGCTTTGGTCTTATCAGACTAAAACACATTCCTCGGCAGGGATTTGGAAGATTACATGTATTAACATTATTATTATTTGGATTGGGATCATTTAATCCTGGCTGTTTTGTGTTGTTCAAAAAGGTTTTCTGTCTTGCCAGTTTCTTCTGTATCCCTGTGATATAAAGAATTTAGAAGATTGCTGTCAAATATAGGGAAGCAAGCAGTGCTTGCCAAAAAGGACTGCAATTCTTGTACTGTTGCTCTTGGCACCCTGGCATCCTCTCTATCTGACTATTTCTTTTCTCATCAAACAACTTGTTTGTATAGTCAGTATTGGGCCAAATTTGTTTGGGCCACACGTTTTGCACTACACGGTTTACTTGTAACTGTCTATTCATTGTCTATCAATGTACTGTATTTTTCTCACTATAAGATGCACTAAAAATCCTTTTATTTACTAAAAAATTCAACAGTCTGCCTTATATATTTATTATTTCTGGTTACTGACTTTGAACCGATAAAAAATAAATAAAATGAAAAATCCCTGGCGGCGCGGTGGCGTATTGGTTAGCACGGTCGCCTGTGTTCTGTCCTGTGTTCAATTCCCGGTCCGGAGATCCTATTGAGCAGAGTTTGCATGTCCGTCCCACAGTCCAAAAACAAGTACTTTAGTTTGATGGACGAGTCTAAATTATCCATAGGAGTGAATGTGTGTGTGAGTAGTTGTTTGTCTATGTGTTGCCCTGTGATAGACTGGCGACCTATCCAGGGTGTACTCCCGGCTGCAGCGGTCCCATGATCCCGGATTAGGGAATAAGCGGGTAAGATGATGAATGAATGAATGAATCAAATTGCCTTTAAACTGATGTCTGCTGAGGAAATGAAGGAAACAACTAAAATAAAATAAAGTTCTTTTTAATTTAAAATGGCTTTTTCTCCTGGCTGGTATCAAGTTAAATGTCAAAATCTTTTTTATCTGCCTACATTTGATGATGGCGGGTGTATATTAATTATAATTTAAACATGTTGGTGGATTCCAAATACAATCATCTCCAATTATTAATCACTGCTTGAATGTGTTTCATTTTTATGTTTTTACTCAAAACATTCCATTTTGATAGGATCATTTTCTGACCTGGCTTAATCTTACAAACAGCAAACCCAATCTACAATCTCCCCGACACAAAGCGATATGTAAACGCTGCTGAGTGTCCAAAGCACTTGCAGCCTCTCTGATTAGTGACTGACTGAAGGGCCGTTTCTAGGTGAGAGTCAGAACTCTAACCCTTGGTTGAATTGCTAATCGATGAGTGCGGCAACTGAAAATGGATGAAGGCCTCTTAAGAACCATTACTTACAGCCAAGCACAGACATTTACACACTTTCAACCCTTGGACATAATAGAAGGAAGAAAGAAAACGCCACAAAAACAATGTTTCCAGCTTTTTTTTTTTTTTATCATCCATCATATCTGAATCAAAACATCAGCATGCGGCAAGAAAATAATACACAGTGAAAATGATAGGGTGGAGGGGGCGTATAAAAAAGATAAATACAGGAAAATATTGATTGATAATATCCAGAGGTATAGCAACGAATCAGGCAAAGGCAGGCCAGTGCCTGGGGCCTCGCATTTCAAAGGGCCCCCTGATCATTTGAATAATTAGCAATATTATTAATAAATCATGGAGTAATACATCAGCATCTATCCCCCCGTCGCACTATACTAAATGTGCTTGCTTTTTTTCATGATGTGTCAGCCGCCATTTCAAACTAGCACAGTGCTTACTCATGCGTTTACTATTTTAAACATAAAGAGGTTTTATCTGTCTGGCAACCAGACGTGAGGGCGGGAAGGGGGGGGGGGGAGCAAAGGAAAAGAGAAATGTTGACACTGCTAAACAGATGGAAATCAAATTAAGTTAAAGATAATATAACAAACATGTTTCATTGTTAATTCACCAATCTTCCATTATTACATCCATAAACCTCCTCTTAGGTCTTCCACCTGCCCGGCACCTCCATCCTCAGCATTCTTCTACCAATATACTGCATGTCCCTCCTCTGCACATATCCAAACCATTTCATCCTAGCCTCCTTCATCTTGTCTCTAAAACATTCTACATGCGCCGTCCCTCTAATCAACTCATTTCTAATCCTGTCCATCCTCGTCACTCCCAATGTGTAAAAATATATATTAAAGTAACAAAAACTACTTTTCAGAAAGCACTTTATCAGTCAAATGATTATACACTAACATCACATGATTAGAAACCTATAGTGCAATGTTTGTCCTGGCAGGGTAAAAATGTTTTTCATCGGAAGGTAGGGTTATAGTGTTATGGCTGGGGTCATAACTATGGCAGACTTTGGGATAGTGGTTGAACCCAGGTCCTTCCTATGTGGTAAGTGTGCTTGAACTCAGGTCTGTATAGTCTCCTGTAAAACCTAAAAAGTTCTCATCTCATCTATTGATGTAGGGCCCCCGCTACAGAGATTCTTTGAATGCAAGAAAGCTTAATTGCTATTTCTGTTATACCTTCTACAACATTTTAAACAGTACAAAGATTTTCCACAGTGCAGTCTGTGTCTGGAGTTATGGCACATCCTGCGTGTACCAGTTTAATTTAAACTCAAGTACTTATGGTTAAATAAACGGTCATCATCTTGTTTCTTTAGGTTGCATCTCAGCAAGTTCCATAGTTGAACTCTGAAACTAGAAAAACATTCTATTATTAGCCAACATCTGCTAATATACCTAAGAAAGCAACATTTGTTCTAGGGTTCTACATTTCCCTCAGTAGTGCTAGCGTTGCACGTAACCTTTCATTAATTACGCCAAGCTAATTCTGACACCGCTTTTAAATTGCACACAGACAGAATCCATCAGACTCTCAAAGCATTAATTAGCAAAACGCTGAAACTGCCGCTTTGAATCTTTCCACAGTGCTGAAAAGATTACTCAGGAGCTACACCATTTTGTATTACGCCTTTTATGACCTTTTCATTTTGGTACGTAGGAGATAAGCCACAAGTGCTAGGTGAGGTACGACTGGCCTTTACAAGCAGAGTAACCCTTATTTATGTATGAATGCAGGAGCTCAGCTTTTTTTATTTTTATTTCTATTTTCTGATGACTGATCGATGCTCGCACACACTAACATAACCACTAATGCTTTCAAACAGGGCATCATTTTTCTGTACTGATAAAAGAAACTAACAGCATGTGAAGAGACTAAGTTCTGCCAAAGCTATATTTTCTTTTCAGTGAAGAAACTATAGAACTCCACATTGTATTATGTTTCTCGAGCTATTCCATGTCCCCCTTTTATGAATTAGGTCATTCTTAATTTATAAACACTTCCCTTTGATGGCATAGTAATTCTATTTGGGTCAGATTTTCTCAGACCTGCCACAGCCTTGCTATGCAAACAGGATTGCTAAAAGAAAGAGAGGGAGAGCTTAGAGGCTACACTGAAAGCCACTTGTATCTCACACACGCACACGCACACGCACGCACACGCACGCACGCACACACACACACACACACACACACACGCACACGCACACACACACAATAAGGCCAGCCATCACTAAAGCACTCAACGTCCATTTCAGTTCCATATATCAGACAAAGCAAGTCAACACACTATGGTGTGATGGATATTTGCCTGTATTGAAACAGCTCCTGGGATGCACCAGTGTGGGAGTAATCCAAACAGGGGAGACGATCAAAAATTCCAACTGTATCCTTTCACTGCATTTTGATCAACTACTGTAGCATTTCCTCCAAATGCTACATTTACACAATCTAGATTCTGGCATATATATACACACAAATATATTCTGGTAAAGTGACTTTTTTTTGTTATCACTCCGTCTCCACCTTTACTGATTTGATTTCCTTAGAATGTCATGTTGTTGGAAAGCCAAGCACCATGGCAAAATGGAAATAAGCCTAATCAGTTTAGTTGGGAATCAGACACCAGCTGTCAAGTTGTCTTCCATGCACCTGCACCACTGTGGGACTGGAATTGTGAAATGTTCTGCATTTGGAAATGCTATTTTCTCTGTGTTTTCCTTTGGGAATAGGAATGGGATATTACTACATGATAGTGGATCAATATTCTACTACAGGCATCACTGTGGACAGGCCAGTCGGAGTCTCCCTCAAATTCCATTAATTGTAATTAGCTTATAAATGAGTCTGTTTTTTACTTTCCCTTTCAACTTGCAGGAAACAAACTAGGAAAAGAGACACATTTATAGGAATTCAAACTTTCATTAAAATAAATGAACCTCATGCATGAAATGTGCCACCTGATGCTGATCTGCATTGCGTCGCTTTGTTCAGAAGAGAACAGCAACTCCAATTAATAACTGAAAGCAGATGTGGCGGGCAGAGCGCTAGTCACAATCACATTACAGATCGGCAGCAAAAGTCACATTTTTATTGGTCATGTGATTATGGCCTTTACATAAATATATATATAAATAAATAAATCGCTAACTGGAAAGTCGTGTTCAATTCCCAGCACTCTGAAGTCGCCTGTGTTGGACCCCCGAGCAAGGCCTTATGTAAGAGATGAATGTAAGTCACGCTGGCTGGTCTGTCAAAGGCCATAAATGTAAATCCCAGTAAGCCTAACAGCGGTGGTTTCCAAATCAAGCGCAAAAGAAAATAAGATCAACCCTAATGTTGTATTTTCCACATTGTGAATTTTTAGCATGGTTAGCATGGTTGTCCCACAGAAAGAAAGTCCCGGGTTCTATTCCTGGGCAAGGGGTCTTTCTGTCAGGAGTTTGTTTCCCATAGGAGTGTGTGTGTGTGTGTGTGTGTGTGGTTGTTTGTCTATTTGTGGCCCTGAGACAGACTGGCGAACTACTTCTTGTCTTTCAAGGCAACAGTACTAATGGCTACAGTCTAATTCAGCAGGATAATGATTCCTGGCACACTGCAAAAAATGTGCCAGCTTTTAAAATTCACAGTCCGACCCAGAATCTGTGGGACATACTGGATAAACAAGTCTGAGTCGAGCCTCACCTCACGACTAACAGGACTTAAAGGATCTGCTGCTAATGTCTATGTGCCAGATACCACGGTACATGTTCAGGTTTGGTGAAACCCATGCTTTGACTGCTCTATTTTGGTGGCAGAAAGAGGATCTAAGCCTTTTATACTATAGCTCATCAAAGTCTTTATCTTCTTTATGAAAATTGCAACTTGTGATAAGAGATCATTTACATTTATCTCTCCTCCAGAGCGAATTTCTCTCATTTCATACAGTTGAGCAATTGGGGGTTAAAGGTTTTCTTCAGGGGTCTGGCAGTGGTGGTGCTGGAAACAGAACCCCGATCTTCCAATTAGCAGTCCAATACGTTAACCACTGCGCTAGCATTTCCCTAGTGCAACTGCTCAAACCTTTATCTTACATTTTTTAACCTCATTTATTCAACTGAGGAAATGGGGGTTACAGGGCCTGGCTCAGGGGCTCAGCGTGGTAATTGGTGGTGCCGGGAATCAAATCCACAATCTTCCAATTAACAGTCCAACACATTAACCAGTGCACTAATGCTTCCCCTGTGTAAATATACAGTAACTAAAATAAAGATGATATAAATTGATCAAAGCAAAAGGGAGTATACATTGATCAGCAAACAGAGAACAAACAATGATGAAGCAAGACATTTCTCTTAAAAGTTTCATGTAAAACTGATGAGCTAACAATCCAGAATATATTAAAACTATATTGTGTGCTAGACCCAAATACTCATTGTAACAAAAAAAAAATAACAGTCAGTCCTCATAAAACCCCACATTTGATTAAACTTTGTCAACCTGCAGATTGAAGTTTTTAATGAATGAATAAATATTGATGCATAAGCCTAACTGAAGAGTTGGCAGCACTTAAAATACCCAAATATTTAAACTGATGGATTCATGCTCCAGAGTGCAATGCTATACGTTTTAATTTGAGGTGTGTCTGAACCTGTGACTATTATAGAATCAGATCAGAGTTCTTAGCTAAAAAGTCATGAACAATTTGGATTGGCTGAAAGAGTGACCTTAGTGAGGAGCGAAAACCTTTCTATCAGCTTTAGACTTCTAGTCTGGCAATCCTCCACTGCCGTTTCTCATCGATGAGGCATTAATCCAGGACACAGGATCACTGCACTCTGGATGGTTTTCCCAGAAAATCCCTCAAGATTGGTGATTTCTGAAGTAACCACATCAGTCAGACACCACTCAGAGTTGATTTCTTTTGCCCATTTTTTGTGAACTGCATTTATTTACAAATTTTGCAATGGAGCCATTTTCATACCTAACCTGAATGCTGAACAGTCCTTTATTACTACTACCAGGAAAAAGCGATTTATGAAAAACACAAAGGCTGCCAGAGTGCCATGCTTTTGATAGAAGCTGAATCAAATGTTTTTTGACTCTCAAGTAAAAAAATAGATAAATATATAACAGCGCAGAGAATAAAGGGGAGGTAAAAAATTTCAGGGCAGATAAACTGACTGTGACCTTCATCTCTCAAATCCATAAGGAAATGAAGTGAAATGCTTATTGTGTGTCGCCACAATACACGCCACTACAAGGTTCTCCTCACCGGCATTAAAGTTTTAGATACACTGGCATGAGGTTCAATCAAAAAGCAAGACACGTCCCTGCATATGCCCATTTTCTAACACTTGATTGCTACTTTCCTCAACCCATCTATCCTGTCATCTTTATTTAATTCCAACGCACTATCAAACACTAAACCTTTCCATCCACCTCATGACCAGCCATTCTTTTGCATTACTTCTTCCTCACTGGTGTTGATTGTAGCCATTCTGGATCTTTACTATCGGAGAATAGCAATGTGGAAACCGATATATGCATGTCAGCTAGGAACTAAATCAGACATCACTCTCCTATCCGATGCCCTGTATGAGATTATAACCAGTTTGAAAAATCCTTTCACCCACATCAAGCGTGGGAATGGCACTTGAGCGAGACAAAGCTCTTGACCTTGCAGTTACAGTATATGAGCTCACATCTAATTTGCTTTTTGCAAAGGTCATATGAAAAGGTCGTATGCGAGACAGAGCTCTTGACCTTGCAGCTACTGTATATGAGCTCCAAGCTAATTTTTGCTGTTTGCAAAGGTCATCGGTGATCTTCACTTACCCCTGACTTACTATAGTGACTCAGAGACGCAACAAATCCCCTTATTGTGAAGCAAGAAGAGTGTCTTCAAACAGAGACCATCTCAATGGTGTAGAAAAGACAAAAGAATGAAAAGAATGTCTGCAGTGAATCACATTTTGGTTTCATTATAAAAATGAATCGATATATAATCTCTACAAACTTCATGTAGACCTATAATAGGAATTTTAATTCAAGATGCTATCAGGCCAGGTGTCAGTTCAATAGTCTATAATATCCAGAAGGTGTCAAGAAAAGGAGGAAGCCATGCTCCCTTTTGGCCCACGGGGAAGCTAGAAAGCAGATGTCATCATCCCCAGCTTTGGAAATGGCCTCTATTTGGTCAAAAGAAAAGGGTGAATGAAATATATGCACATGGCAAAGATCAATACAAAATTTATTTTGAAACGGTGATCCGGTTTAAAAAGATTGCTTTTCTTGAAGAACGGTATTATGGGAAGGGAGAAAGACCAGGAGTAAGGCAGGTGGGTGATAAGTGGGTTGAAGTGGTTTTTTTTTTGTTTTTTTGTTTTGTTTTTTTTAAATCGCATGCTTCCATACTACATAGTCGTATGTCACATTTTACAATGACAGCATTTGACAGACACTCTTATCCAAAGTGACTAACAAATGAGCAACTGGGGGTTAGAGGCCTTGCTCGGGGGCCCAAAGTGGTGGCTCCCTACCAAATCAACAATCTATATCAATGTAGAACACAACCTTCATGGATGCTTAAGTACATGACTAATTTTGCTGTTGTAAATTTGTTCCAGCAAGAAGGTCTCAAGTTCAATTCCTGGGCAAGAGGTCTTTCTGTGCAGAGTTTGCATGCTTGTGTGGGTTTTCTTCGGGTATTTCGGTTTCCTCCCTAGTCCAAAAAACACGTACATTAGGTTGATTGCTAATTCTAAATTAATTGTAGGAGTGAGTGTGTGCAAGTATGGTTGCTCTTCTATACGTGGCCCTGTGATGGACTGGCGACATGTCGAGGTTGTACCCCTGTCTCTGAATTAAGAAATTAAAAGAATATATTAACATGATTTAATTGATTATTACCACACAGCCAGATTAAAGACAACTGTGTGTTTTAACTGGGTGGCCTATCCAACCTCACTTTGCCATAGAAGATAGTATCGACATCGTAGCTGGAGCATCTGATAAATGTTTCATTTAGCCTTTGCATAAACCCTTATCCTCACTATACTGGAAGATCTTCAGCTCTCACACATTTGTCTGAAGGTTGATCTCATTAAAATTCGTGAGCTGAGATGTTGTAATCGAAATGCACAGCCTTTACTCCTCACCAGATAACTTGCATAAAGACACCGGTGGATTTGCTGCTGCAGCATTAGAAAAAGAAAAAAACCAACAGGCCAGAACAAACAGTACAAAAGTATACAATCATGTCAAACAGTTTCAGAGGACGATCAATAAATACATATATAAAGGGTTAGACGATGGAGTGAAGAGGTCAGGAGAATTTCTTTTGAGTAAACATTAACAGTGCTCTTATAGGCAGCTCATGCTTTAATGTTTCTTTAAATAAAGGAAGGAAACAGACACACACACACAAAACCGTAAAAGATGTGTGCTGGGGAAAATAGCTTTGAGTAAATCTCTCCTTTCCTGCAGCTCTAAATCCAGAGAGTATTGATCAGGCATCCTGTGGAAACACTATCGATCATGTGTGTGCACTGGTGCATGAAGAGAAAAAAAACCAAAATCCTACTGTGTGTGTGTGTGTGTGTGTGTATGTGTGTATGGGAGGGGATGTCAGAGGTTGGGGGTGGTTAACAGAGGTGGTTTGCCAGAACCCATTGTTCATTTGGATTAGGTTACAGCATGTTACACACACACACACACACACACACACACACACACACACACACACACACACACACACACACACACACACACAC
>JAOTRA010095938.1:0-11527 GCA_026260255.1 Pseudolaguvia tuberculata
ATTTGTGATCCGCATATTTGATTTGGCGCAGTTTTACACTGGATGCCCTTCCTAACGCAACCCTCCCCATTTATCCGTGCTTGGGACCGACACTAAGAATGCACTGGCTTGAGCAACCCTAATGGCTGGGTTGAAAAAACATTCTATGTAAAAATTATTTATTCAAGGTTTATAACTACTCAGCGTTTATATCAATGTATTCAGAATTATATTTAAATTTATATATTTAGGATTTTAGGATTTTTATGAGTTTTCCAAGGTACGAGTCATCACTTTTGCCTTTTTACGTGAGCAAAAAATTGAGGTATGACCTCGAGACGCTGCTACTAGATGGTCTAATGAGCAGATGTTCACTTCGAAGAGCAAACACTGTGATTCGTTGTGCTTACAGTAAAATAATTGAAAAAAAACCTGTTAAGTTGCAATTAAGTTTAGCATAGAAGATGGATGAATGAATGAATGAATAGTAAACAACTTCCATCCTTCTCTGTCTAACTCTTATACCCTCTACCAGCGTCTTCGTTAGCTCGTCTCATCTCCAAGGTAAGTACACTGTACTGTATAAAACCTTATTAAATCTTTACACACTCTTATAATTAATAATTATTAAAACATAACAAAAAATTTATTTTCCTTATTTAATTACATTAAACAAAAAATTTTGCTGTGGCATTTTGAGGGTTGGAACATTTTAATTATTTTAAGTATTTAATGGGGAGAATTGATTTGATGTGTGAGAAAATTGAGCTACAAGCTCAGCCAAGGAACGAATTAGACTTGTTTGATTTACATTTAAATGTATATATTCAGGATTTATAAATATTTTTTAAAGTATATTTTCTATTTCCATTTATATATTCATTCATTCATTCATTCATTCATTCATTTTCTTTTTCTTATTTCCTAATTCAGGGTCATGGGGGTCTGCTGGTGCCTATCCCAGCTTACATAGGGCAAGAGGCGGGAGTTACACCCTGGATGGGTCGCCAGTCCATCTCAAGGCAACACATAGACAAACAACTATTCACACACACATTAAATCCTATGGACAATTTCCAATCACCAACCCACCTAACTTGCATGCTTTTGGACTGTGAGAGGAAACCGGAGTACACAGAGGAAACCCACACAAGCGCGGGGAGAACATGCAGACTCCACACAGAAAGACTTCTTGTTTGGTAATCGAACCCGGGACCTTCTTGTTGTGAGGCGACATGCTATCCACTACGCCACCGCGCTGCCTTTATATATTCAGGATTTAAATATGTCAAATTTACATTTATATATTCAATTACAATTACAATTATAGAATTTGGCACATGCCTTTATCCAGAGGGACTTACATCTGAGCAATTGGGGATAAGGGTTTTGCTCAAGGGCCCAAAGCGTTAGCTTAGTGGTGCTGGGAATCAAACCCCATTCTTTCTGGTATTAGTCATTTGGATGAATATGTATATTTTGCATTTAATATATTCAGGATTTACAGTTATACACTACATTATGTTAATATACACTATTTTTATGATTCAAATCTGTTATAGGATTGTAAAGCTGCAATAATCTGGTCAACCGGTACCAGGAAAACCAATTAACAATAGTGCATGTACTGCATGAACAACTACCCACAGACATGCTCTATAATCAAGATAAACTTCCAGAAGTGTTGATGTTATAAGCAATTGTAAATAGAATATGATAAAAATTTCCGGTATCTCAATATTCATTCATTCATTCATTCATTCATTCATTCATTCATTCATTCATCTTCTCACCCGCTTATTCCCGAATCCGGGGTCACGGGGGTCTGCTGCGCCTATCCCAGCACACATAGGGCAAGAGGCTGGGGTACACCCTGGACGGGTCGCCAGTCCATCTCAGGGCAGGTATCTCAATATTTTAGTGCATAATTCCATTCATTCAATCCTTCATTCATTCAGCTCCTAACCCACTTATTCACTAATTCAGTGTCACAGGGGTCTGCTGGAGCTGCACACATAGGACAGTTCACCAGTCCATCACAGGGCCACACATAGACAAACACACACACGCACAATAAAAACATGCTTTAAGCTATCAGTTTGATATGAGAACATACGCTTTAGTATAAAAATGTGTTAAGAAAGGTTCAGTCTGAATGTTAAAGATGTCTTAAAACTCTGCATAAAACGATACTATGCAGGTTAGTGACCTGAATAAGTATTTTCACAATTTCCAAACCTTTCTGACAATCCATGTTGAGAAAAATCACATACCGACTGCACATGTGTGTCCATCCTGCATCAGTGTATATCCGGGGTGACATACACATTTATAGGATCCCAAAGTATTTATACAGATGTGAAGGCAGCGCTTTCCTTCAACTCTCTCACACTCATCTACATCCTCCAATTTCTCCACAGTGTTGGATGCATGCTCTGACTCAGTGATGGAGAAAGATTGCTTAGGAAATGGTCCATCAGCCACTGAAGAGAAAAACATAAATATTCAAAGGACTTTCATTAACAAGTCATGTTTATATGCAAAAATAAGCAAATTGCTATTTATTCCTTTATATACAGGTGATAATTGTATAAATAAAAAATCTTCAAACAGTCGATTTATTTCACCATTCTCCTTTTAAGAAGTGAAACTTATATAATGTCTACATTCATTCCACATAGACTGATATTGTTTAATTTTGATGATCTATACTTGTTGGGTGCTCCTTTTGCCTGAATTACTGAAGCAATGCGGTGTGGCATGGAGTCGATTATTCTGTGGCACTGCTTATGAGAGAGTGTTATGAGAGGTCCACTAACCACTACAGGAGGGCACCCTTGTTTTGATGGACTTCGGGGTTTTAATTGACTGCAGGTAGTTAAACCGCTGTTTCCATTTTGTCTGTGTAAATTATTGTTTACTCATGTTTATTACTGTGTAAATGTAAATGTGCCTAGCTTATGTTTGAGTTCCAGTTTTCATGTTCCTAGTTTCCAGACATTATTGACGGTATTTTGCCTGTTCTTCGTTTGTTCAATTTGTTTTGACTATACTGAAGTGCGTTCCTCCTCCTCTCCAGATTCTTCTCAACCTGCTCCCTAATGTCACCACAAATCACAATATAATCAAACATCGTTGTCCATGGAGACTCCTTTCTGACCCGATCTGTCAACCTGTCCATCACCACTGCAAACTATAAAGGGCTCAGAGCATATCTTTGTTACAATCCCACCTTCACCTTGAACCAGTCCGACATTTCCACCGCACACTTCACTGCTATCACACTGTTCTCACACATGTCTTGCACCACCCTCACAAACTTTTCTGCCACACCTGCCACTTCCTTATACAATACCAAATGAGAGTGTGCTAGAAAGTGAAGAAAAGAGGGTGGAGAAGAGTGGCAGGAGTGATTTGTGATCGATGAGTCGCTGCAAGAGTGAAAGGGAAAGTAGAGTGAAAGACTGTAGTGAGACCTGCAATGTTGTACATTTTAGAGACAGTGGCATTGTCAAAAAGACTGGAGGAGGAGTTGGAGGAAAGACAGGAAGCAAAGATGGAGGAAAGACAGGAGGAGGAGTTGGAGGCAAGACAGGAAGAGGAGCTGGAGGAAAGACCGGAGGAGGAGCTGGAGGAAAGACAGGAGTAGGAACTCGAGGAACAACAGGAGGAGCTGGAGGAAAGACAGGAAGAGGAGCTGGAGGAAAGACAGGAGGAGGAGCTGGAGGAAAGACAGGAGTAGGAACTCGAGGAAAAACAGGAGGCAGAGCTGGAGGAAAGACAGGAGGAGGAGCTGGAGGTGGCAGAGTTGAAGATGTTGAGATTTTCATTAGGAGTAACGAAGATGGGTAGGATTAGAAAAGAGTTTATTAGAGGGACGGCGTATGTAGGATGTTTTGGGGACAAGGTGAGGGAGACTTTAGGTGAAGATGGTTTGTACATGTGCAGAGGAGGGACATGCAGTATATTGGTAGAACAATGCTGAGGGTGGAGGTGGCGGGCAGGAAAGGAGAACGGCCGAAAGGAGATTAGTTGTTAGTCAGTTATAATCATCACAAATTAAAAGAAATAAATACTTGAAACATATTAGTCTGGGTGGAATGCGTGTATACATTATTACAATGGAATTAGTGAAATAAATAACATTGTTTATATAAAATATTAAATATTTTAACTATATGACCAGCACTTGTATACTGTATTTTTTGAACAACAAAATTGTGCTTTAAATAGCTGATGTATGAATGTATTAGGTTAACTTGCGTAGGTAGCATAACAGAACATGACACTGAAACACTGCTAACTGCTAGTACGCCGGTGATGGTAACAGAAGGGCATTTATTTCCAGCAGGAACCATTTGACTAACAGCCAGCAAACTAGGTATGTGATTACACTAGCTTCAGGTGTTAAGTTTTCTACGCTTAGTCTACTACACAATGCAAGTAAAATCTCTATGCAGTTTTATAAATGTAATCTTTTCCTATTTGATACCAATAGACAAATATCTAACTAATTAACAAAAAACTAAATTGTATATTATGTGAACAATCAATGTTCTTAATTCTAGCCTCTTAATTTATACTTGCTATATTTAGTAATGATTAAGAATAATAAGATACAAAAACATTTTTGTAATAACACTTGATTAAAAAGAATGTTACTAAATTCACTGTTCAAAAGCTTAATTGTTCAATTAAGTGATTATCAAATAGTTAGTAAAACTGAGGATTTCCATAACTGAAGGTGTTTCTCTGGGTACTCCGGTTTCCTCCCACAGTACTAAAACATGTAAATTCGGTTGATTGCTGAGTCTAAATTGCCCATAGGAGTGAATGTGTATGGTTGGTTGTCTATGTGGGGCCATAAGATGGACTGGTGAACTGTCTATGGTTTACCCCAGCCTCTCAGCCTGTATGAGCTTTTGAATATGAATGAATGAAATGGTTGCACTGTTTAAAGTTTAGATTATAGGATTTCTCTAAAATAATGGAAATATAATTGTTTGACCTTTTAAGAATTTTTTTTATTTCCACAAGTTGTGTATACAATTAGATCACTGTACAGCTCTTAAGTTGCAGCGTCAGGAGAAAGGGATGCACTTTTATTGTAAAGTAAAAAGTATTTTTAGTGTAAAACATCTGCAACATAAGACGAGAATCTTTAAACCTATTACACAAGAGGGAAAATAGAGACAAAATCAGAACAATTACAAATGATTAAATCTATGATCATTACCCATCAAGGGGAAGTATGGCAAACATTTGCATTTTGACTGGATGTAATTGTCTCTTATTTTCACTTAATATATAAAAGTGTTAACCAGGCTAATAACAAGGTTTAACATCACAGCTAATTTAACTTGACAAGGAAAAATTGAGGCTGGCAATGTAATATTATGAGTGATTATAAAGTCTTAAATTATTTATTAAGGAATTTGTAATAGTTTTTTTAAAAGGCTGTGGCTCAGGTTAAATAAAAGACCATGTGAGCAATAGACATTGCTTACTGCAAATGACATATCTAGAAAAGTATTGCAACAACAGAATTGTAACAAAACCAAGTCCCAATAAAATACAAATTATATACAAAATGATGTCAGCTAGTTTGGGGTCACAAGGGTCTGCTGGTGCCTTTCCCAGCTCACATAGGGCATGAGGCAGGGGTAGACCCTGGACAGATCCCCAGTCCATAGACAAATAACCATACACACACACACACACACACACACACACACACACACACACACACACACACACCCCTAATCTGCATGTTTTTGGGATGTGGAAGGAAACCGGACTACCTGGAGGAAACTCACGCAAGCACGTGGAGAACATGCAAACTCCGCACAGAAAGATCCCCGACTCGGGAATCGAACTTGGGACCTTCTTGTTGTGAGGTAGCCGCGCTAACCACTACGCCACCGTGCCGCCCTATAATAAATATTAGATAGCAAATTTTGTAACAAAAGAGCAAGAAGAAATTTTGCTGTAAAATCTAACAGTATTGTATATCAGCTAGCCTCCTGCCTGACACATTAGCTCTAAAATAACAAGACTAATGGATACAAACCACATTATCTGAAGGACACACCGTTAGCCATTAGACAGAATTGGCATGTGCTAATTAAGGTGCTTCATAAGCCAGACACTCATTAAGTTCAACCTTATCACTCAACATCTGCAGCCCCACCTCCAACAGCTGCCAATGCCACACCTCTTCTCTCGGGTTCCTGCCAATCAGCCAGTCTTGCTCTGCATACATATTATCTTGGTGCTAATGGAAATAGACTTGGAGTGAAAGAACACCCAGCTGACACTGCACACGAGTCTGGCAAACCTCTTCTCACTTTATTAGCACTTGCCCAAGCATAATAAACAAACATGGTCTTATGTAGCATGGTATTCCTCACAGTAATTAACAGAATGTAAATGCACCACAGTGTGAGATTAAATGTTTCCACTATAATTAATCACAGCTTGCTTAGTGTGAGATGACATTGAGGATGAGAAGGCATCCCTCACAGATATAATTACCTCTCGACTGCTTTCCTTAAGTATCTAGTGCGTCAACATTCAGATGTTATTGTATTACCATTTTTAAGAAGTACAGCGGAGAACAACTTCTTACCCACTTATTCTTACATTGGGGGAAAGGCAGGGATACACCCTGGACGGGTCGCCAAATAAAATAAACTCACTACCAAATTAAATACACAACGGTTCACCAGTACATCTCAGGGCAACACATAGACAAACAACCACACATACACACACACACATTCACTAGAATCACCAATCAAGCTAATCTGCATGTTTTTGGCCTGTGGGAGCAAACCGGAGTACCCATAGAAAACCTACGCGAGTGGGGGGGGAGAACATGCAAACTCTGCACAGAAAGATCCCCGGCCCGGGATTCGAACCCGGGGACCTTCTTCTTCTGCTATCCGCTATGCCACAGCTCCGCCCCATAGCTGGTAATTATAGAATGAATATATTCCCATATTAAATGAAAAATATGTTTGCAAATGGTAAACAAACACTTCATTAATTAGGGTTGTCTAACAATTTCTTATGATCTTACTTGTCTTGCAATAAATTTAAATCGCCTGCATCAATCAGTGCAAGTATTAATATAATTGGGGTTAAGATTAGTATACATCAGAATTATAGCTGTTGATTCCTAGCAGACTGACAGTTGTTTCAGACAGATGCAAAGATAGGTTAGATTTCTGTTCAAGCATCCGGTCAAGCAGTGCAGATTGATACTTAAAACTCAAGTGTGTCTTAAAACTTGAACAATCGGGATGGTGAAATACAGCATCTAAAAAAAAACAATCCAAAAAAATCCTTAAATCTCCACTTCTCAGAGGCAAAAATCCACAAATTGATTAACGTACAGAGGATCTGGTTTGAATGTTTTGCATATCCCTAAGGTTTAAAAAATATGTTCATGTACATATTTCTTGACAAAATGTCATCGAAATAAATTAGCTGCAGAGAGAGCGTTTGGTTGAACAAGCTGCTCAACCATCTGCCACAGATTTAAACTGAGCTTACTGGCAACTCCATTCACTATTCTGAATAGTATTGTGACTCACAAATCAGCTTAAAATTGTATTTTTTGGGAGATTGTGAAATGTAATTTTAAATCTTACCTCCAGTCAAAACAAAAACCTAGAAAACTGCGTCTACTAAAAACAGCCTTAAGTTACTGTACATAAGATTATCGTAGATGGTACCACTAAGAAACCGTGAACATGTCATTGTAACACATGTGTCAGACATATTGTCACTGTGAGATTTCTATCAATGGAACAACCAATGCGCTGCCAAAAGAAAATGATTGCAGCTAAATTGTGCCAAATTGGACCCTAAAACTGATGCTGTGATGTGTCTGATCATAAAGACTGTTCTGTGCAATGCCAGTGCAACTTTTTTGCCTCCCTCCCATATAACTTAAGTTCATTTGTTAACTATGCCACCACTGTACACATCAAAAATACCCGGGAAGTGGAGGCCTCGTGGTTAGGGTGTTGGATTAAGACCAGAAACTGTACACATCACAAATATCGTGGGAAGTGGTAGCCTAGTGGTTAAGGTGTTGGACTAATACCAGAAAGACAGGGGTTCAATTTCCACCTCCACCAAGCAACCACTGTGCCCCCCTAACCCACAATTGCTCAGTAGTAAAAAGAGACCAAATGTAAGTTGCTCTGGATAAGAGCGTCTGCCAAATGCCAAACTTTAACGGTAAATAAGCATAGTTTAATTTAATAGAATACACAAACAAATTATAATTACCCAAATATCCATTGATGTCTACAGGTTATGCTTTGCAAAAAGCGAATGATTTGAATGGCATTGAGTTGTTGATCAAGAGACCAAGAAGACCTGGTCCAAGCCCCACCACTGCCAAGTAAGACCTTGAATGCCTGGGTCCAAACCCCACTACTGGCAAGGAAGACCAGGACACTGGTTCTCCACTGTTGTAGTCTTAAGCAAGAACCTTAACCTTTCCTGGCACTGTACCTTGCATTATGACCCCAACATTTCATGATATATTAAAATATCATTCCACCAACAGATTTGGAATGTCACATATAATTCCAATGATAACTGACTAAAACTATGGAAATAAGGGAAAAAGTCTAATAAATAAGTAAAAGCTTTTCACATAACCCATCTTAGTAAGCAAGTTAGGGGTCAGAGCGCAGAGTCAGCTATTGTACAGCCCCCCCCCCCTTACTCAAGGACCCAACAGTGGCGGACTTAAGCCAGGTCTTCCTTTGCATTGGTGGAGCTTGAACCCAGATCATCCTGGTCTCCCGATCAACAACTAAGCATCTAAACCATTTGAGGCACACTCAGCAAATTGACAGGTGTTACAGCACAAATGTTTGTCAATGTGTGTAGCACCTTTTTTAGGCAGGGAGGTAGGTTTTGGTCTCTCTTTTCTCTTTAGTAAAGGTGTGATCTGTTCTTCATTTTCTTGCTCACAACAGGTGAGGAAAATGTGTCCACAAAAGTAGCCAAAGTGCTGATGAACTTTACAGCCCATTCCCTCACGTTGTAGACGCAAACCAAGTGCACAGCAGCTACAACACTCCTATTCAAAAGAAACACACAACACATTGAAAAAGTCAAATAGCTGGAATGACTGTGCAAGAAAAAAAAAAGTTTATTATCAGCAGTCCATTAAGATGTGGTTACATTCAATTATTTTTGTTTTTATAATGGTCATTGTCTCAAATCAGCTTTACACAATCAAAAAGATAATTTATATATATCAAAATTAGAACTGGCAGTTTGACCCTGAAGAGCAAGCCGGAGGTGACGGTGGCAAAGAAAAACTGCTTACAGTGGGATTAGGAAAAAACCTTTAGAGGAACTAGTCTCAACAGGGAAACCAACCACATTTGGGTTAGAACAGATTTAATGAAGGTTATAAATGACTGTGTGTGTGTGTGTGTGTGTGTGTGTGTGTGTGTGTGTTACATGTCTTAATTTACATCGTTTTGAGAAAGTCCTTAAAATAATGTGGCCAACATTTTTCTAAAACAGATTTAGTAAGATGAAATAAATGGTAATTTTCTAAACAGCTTGTTACACTGGAACAAAGCAACCTATTGAGGGTCTATATAAGAAATTTAGGAACAAACATATATTGCACTGGTATCAAATCTAAAAAAAAAAAATTACCAAATTTGTCATACTCAAATGCTTTTAGTAGAATCTGTTCTATTTCTTTTCTGCAATAGCCTTGAAGCTGTAACATTTTCACCTTGTTTGTTAAATGTTCATGTTTAATGTGTGCTTTTAGTTTAGTATTTGTTTAATGCCTAATCCTGGTTTGTCATTTGTCTGGGTGGAGCTGACATGTTTTCTCCGGGTACCCCGGTTTCCTTCCACAGTCCAAAAACATGTGCTCATAGTAGTGAATGTGTATGTGAGGGGTTGTTTGTCGATATCTTGCCCTGCAATAAATTGACGACCTGTCCAGGGTGTAACCCTGAATTAGGGAAAAAACAGGTAAGAGGATGAATAATTGAATGAATGAATGAATGAATGAATTAGGGGCGGCGCGGTGGCGTATTGGACAGCACAGTCGCCTCACAACAAGAAGATCCCGGGTTCGATTCCAGGGGATCTTTCTTCCCACAGTTCAAAAACATGCAGCTTGGTCGATTGGTGATTCTAAATTGTCCATAGGAGTGAATGTGTGTGAATGTTTTTTTCTCTATGTGTTGCCCTGAGATGGACTGGCGACCTGCCTCTCGCCCTATGTGTGCTGGTATAGGTGCCAGCAGACACATGACCCCGAATTTGGGAATAAGCAGGTAAGAAGATGAATGAATGAATGAATGAATGAATGTTTCTCATTTAGTCCTTGTGTATATATCCTTCCTTATAACCGTGTTGTTTGTGTACCACTGATCAGTGAGTCTTTGTTTGATGCTAATATTCATGTCTTGTCAAGTCTAGTTTAGTCAAGTTCATTTAATTCATGTTTCATGTTTTTTGTCAGTGTATAAATAAACGGCACTTTGGGTTCTATATATCTATGTCTCGCATAAGTGGGAGTTTGTTATAGAAGTGTTTTATTATACCTAATCTGCAAAATACATAAAGGTTATTTATAAATGTATATATTTATACTATTTACAGAGTAAAACTGGACTCATTCTGGACGTAATTATATAGAATATGTTTTAGCATTACAGTCTCTTTACAGGGAGAAAGAAACTCAAAAGTAAACCAGCAGGTCAAATCCCCATGCACAAATAAAGACATGCGTAAATTACAATGAAAGAATGCAAACGTCCTGCACAGACTTTAACCCCAATGATTACCTATGGGATAAATAAAAATGTTGACTGCATTCCAGAGATCATTGTCTGAACTTACTAATGTTTGTGTTTCTGGAAAAATTCCCAGAACACAATTATATTTGCTTTGCAATTTGTAAAACTAATATACAAAACAAATACAGCTGTCCAACACAGGCTAGCTTAGTAAATTGTAACATTTGTGACATTGGAAGTGAATCTGTGTGTGAATGGTTGTTTGTCTATGTGTTGCCTGCAACGGACTGGCAACCTGTCCAGGGTGTACCCCCTGCCTCTTGCAGTATGTGAGCTGGGATAGGCACAAGCGGACACACGTGACCCCAAATTAGGGAATAAGCGGGTATGAAGATGAATGGATGAATGAATGAATGAATGAACCTTGAATGAATGAACCTTGAATGGATGAACCTTGAATGGATGGAAACTTCCTGTTGATAATAGAAATCAGGAGAAAATGGCTAGATCTTTTATAGTTACCAGAAAGGATATGGTTATTTACATGATTATTCTGCACAACCTTTTAGCATTCCACTATGCTTAAAACATCCAACCTAAATTACTATAGCAAATCTACCTTCTGTAAGCCAAAAAGGATGGCAACAGCTCTAAAAAAAATCACTAGGTTGTCATGCCTCCTCAGTCACCGCCTCACTCTCCAGAATACTGATCCTGCTCACCTGTCTCTCGTTTCAAGCCAATCA
>JAOTRA010095957.1:0-11526 GCA_026260255.1 Pseudolaguvia tuberculata
CACACACACACACACACACACACACACACACACACACACACACACACACACACACACACACACACACACACTTCAGTGAACTCATTCCTAATATTCAATTTTAAATATTGATTGTCAGTGAGAGTAGCAGTGCAAAGACAGTTATTCTTTCTTATTAGCTCTTCTTTATGACTCCAATCACATCCATAATGCCATGTTTAATGGACGTTTCTAAGGTAAGAGTCACCATGTGCTGGTGTACCCTGAAAACAAGTTAAAAGTAATGTTAACTAATAAATGTCTGGTGTTGTTTAATTACACTGCACTTCTCTTCTAGACACATTCATGGACACACACACATCTTTGTACTTACACTAACTGTAAAAGTCTGGGTTGTGCTGTCAGGGAATAGCACAATACATGACATGCTAGAGTTGGACATGTGTGCGCGCTTGTGGAGGTCAACCAGTCCCAGTGAGGTGATTTTGTTTCCAAGTGCACACCATGGAGAAGTCATCTTCTACACTCAAACGGACCTAACAAAACACAGAATAAACAAAACACAGAAATAAATAACACAGATTATTTCCTACTAACAGGAAATGAATTTGTGTCCATAAAAATCAATATTACAGTAGCCTCGTCAATCAATATTACAGAACTATTTTTGCATACGATGGATAGTCCTTATGATTGAAATCAGGGCATTACTGTACCAGGGCATTTAACAAGCAATATCAGACCAAAATATAAGAATCATTTTCTCTATCCAAATTTGAGACTAGAGAAATTGCATTCACAAATCTGATTCTTTTTACATTCCTATCCCCCATTTTTTATATTAAGTGGAAATTATATTTTTTATATTAAGTTTAGTTAAAATCATTTACAAATAAAAAAATATTTCAAATCATTTTACAGAGAGACTCAATTACTGTACAATCCCAATAGAGAACAGTTTAATCTATATAAAAAATTTTTTTTTATTTTTTTTATAAATAATCAAATCGCAGACCAGCATGGCGACCTGTACAAGGTGTATAAAGATCACTAGATCACAATGTTCATTTTTCATTGTATTATACTGTTTGTCTAAATATGTTTTAATGACTTACACTGATTAAATTATGACCCTCAGTAGTTACCAAACTTCCTCCTCTGTTCCTGTGGTTGTGGCTGACACATACCGCCATCTCAGAAGTAGAAAAAATAAGCTAATAAAATATTACAACGTATTGCAATATGAGATGTACTGCAGTATATCATGATATACTGTATTGTGACCCATGTATTTATATTTTATTTATCATAGCATGAGGCATTTGCTAATACATTTGCCTTACATAATAGATATCTATCTCTGGAAATAATTACGGGATTACTCTAAATCTCTACAAGTATGGCAGCTATTTCCTTCGAGTCCAGCACAGGAACACGTTATTCGGCTAATTAGATGATCCACTAAACTAAATCTTGTTTCCCTTATAGCTTTACCTGCAGTGAGCATCATACAGTGAGCATCAGGTTAATTCATTTATTTAATTCAAGATATAAAATCCCAACTACCTGCATTTCTTCCCTCACCACATCCATAAACCTCCTCCTTGGTCTTTCTCTTTTCCTCTTACTGGGCACCTCCATCCTCAGCATTCTTCCATTAATATACTGTATGTCCCTCCTCTGTAAAGCATACTGGTAAGCATTGCTAAGATTTTGGGTTTATTTATGATTAAAACTTATCACAGGTTGGGTTTTAGAACAGAATTCTTTGCTCTAAAATCCATCAAATTGAGCACCTTGTACTAAACGATATAGTACATATCCATATGGGAAGTGATGGCGCAGTGGTTACGCTGTTGGACTGCTAATTTGAAGATTTGATCAGTTGTATGAAAGAAAAACGTAAGTCACTCTGAATTCTGTGAAGATAAAGGTAGTTTGTTTAGGATCTTTAGGATCTGAAGCTCTGCATACCAACATCAATGTAATAATCGTAACTTGTGGAATGTACAGTATAGACCAGGGGTCGGGAACCTTTTTGACTCAAAAGAGCCATGAAAGCAAAATATTTGGAAATGTATCTCAGTTAGAGCCATATAATATATTTTTAGACTGATTGAAAAAGGGGGCGTTTACCTGTTTAACCAGCAACGGCCAACGTAGGCCATTATCATCCATTTAAAATAATGGACATGTAACGGATTAACGTATTTATTGACTCCCAGACTGAACACAAAATGACACCAAAACACCGGGAAACTTAAACCAACTCAAAACACAGATAAACTTCAACTGAACTTGAACTCAAAACACGGGGTTACTCAGGAGCGAAGGGACAAATAGCAAGCAAGAACAAACATTATCAACAGCACTTCGTGATCGCACACCGGCGCGTCGCTTTAAATAACGCATCATCACCCTGGCAACCAAATCCAGGACGAAGATGCTAAACAAGGGTGAGGGGCTATGTCTGATTCCTCACAATTGCTCCTGCAGCCCTGAACAGAACATGAGCAGTGGAAAAAATCAATGGATGGATTACAACAAGTGATCATATTTGATGTTTTATCAGAAAAGCTGAAATCTGCGAGCCAGATGCAATCATCAAAAAGAGCCACACCTGGCTCGCGAGCCATAGGTTCCCAACCCCTGGTAAAGACTAACACACTCGGCATGTTCAGAAACAAAATTCCATTAGTTGACTGTAAAACATTGAGAAACATTAAGTATTATCCCAGGACTGAATCTCCACATGCAATCCAATCTGCACAACACACCTGTCTTATCACAATTTTTTGTCCCTTATCTCTGGCCTACCATATTTTACTTTTAAAAGCATTTAAAGTGACTCTCTACATAGTTCGTATGCAAAATAAAAAAAATTAAAAAAAGATTTACTATATTATAGTACACCGGTGTATTTGTCCACATTGTGTAACATTAACACAAACACGCCTACTTTGTAAGCCTTAACATGTCTCTACATTGTTTTTAATACTCTTTGCCCCTCCTAACCTAGTACAGCTGAGGAATGTACTAAACATTTTACTACTGAGTCAGTGAAGCCTTCAGGAAAACTAGGCGAAACCTTGGCAACTGCTGCAAGAGTCCGTATTGTGCAACAGTCCGTTTGCTGTACGTTTGACAAGAGTTTAATCATAAATAAAAGGAAGAACATTAAGGTGTTAGCATGAGACGGTACATATTACAATACATGATTCAACATATCAAGATAAAAACTGATTTATTTGAAGCTAATAATACATACTTTCCAAATGTTAGAAATTGTTTTGCATTTTAATGCATGAAATAAGCCCTTAATAAACCCTTTCACAAAACAAGATTTAGTAATTAGTGACAAAACCTTTGTCAGCACAAACAAAAGTCAAACTTTTCTTGTAGATGACCACCAGGTTCGCTCAGGAGGGATTTTATCCCACTCCACAATCCAAGGTTTCAAGGGTGCAGTTTGGCACCTTCAGCTCCCTTCACGGGTTTTTTAAAAATAGAATTAACGTCTGGAGATTGACTAGCCGACTCCACTTCCTTAAAGTGCTCCTTCCTTGGCCTTGGACATGTGCTCTGGGTCCATTTTTAATGAGAACCTCCTGGCTGTACGAAGGAGGTTCTTAGCCAAGATTTGCCAGTAATGTTTCCTTATGTTTTGGGAGTTTTTTGGGAGGGGGGGGGGGTAATTGGAAACATTCAATATATATTTTATATATGTGCTTTCTTGAGCAGTAAGACCTTACAGTTGCTTTGCGCTTGCATGATTTTAGTCTCTTAAGGCACATGCTCCCAGCTGCCTTGAGATCATGGACAAGTCTCTCCAATGTAGTTCTGGGATGATTCCTCACTGTTCTCATGATGAGTGAAACTCCACAAGGTACGATCTTGCATAGAGCTCCAGTCTGAGAGAGAGTTTGACAGTTATCGCATCAATGAGTGCGATACGTCGAACCAACATAGTGCTTTTTACAATCTTGTTCCTGAACATCATTGGACAGCTCTTTGGTCTTGGTCATGGCGGAGAGATTGGAATCTGATTGATTAGTTGCTTCTGTGGACAGGTGCCGTTTATACAGGTAACAAGCTAAGATTAGGAGCAATTTGCCATGTTAGCTTCTGAAACATTGGCCATATGAATCAGTGACCACTACAGGAGCAGAGGAGGAAGTCACTTAACACAAATTTTACTTGACTATTACAAACACAAACAGAAAAATGCAGCGATAATAATAATTAATGATGTGAAAAAAAGGGATATTCAGCCTTATTCAGACTAAAATGTCTTAATAAAAAGCATTTAACCATTAAAGGCCTAAAGTAATTGTGTTGTCAAGACAGATTTGTTACTGATTAAATACAAAACCATGCAGAAAATAAAGATCGTAATAAAGGTAAAAGGGTATCCTTTCTGATGTTAAACATCTACAATGCTTTGCCAGTTGCACAGAATAATTGCATTGAATCTCAGCAAATATTGCAGGCAAAGAACATTAAGCTGAAAAGAGGCAAAGCAGTGATCCAAAGCATCTCTCAAATCCACCGTAAGCTACTTCAGAAACTATAAGCTGATGCTTTTGGATTGTGTGTATAACTCTTAAACATACTGTAAGTGCAGGAATATCTCCAGAACTAGAAACGTTCAGGGAATTTGGTTAAAAATGGTCTAAAGTAATGTAGAAATAATTAAGCCAGGATATGTTAAATAATGACTTAACAAAGTGTCCAAATGTTTGTACATGCAACAATTAAAAGTTGGTCTTTTTTGGGGGGGAAAGAGGGGTCATTAAATAGAACATGCCTTAATATTTGCCGTTTCTTTTCGCAGTATCAAGAAAATTCTGCACAAGGATTGCCACAACGTCTGCAGACTGCTAACAATCCACTAACCTTTTACACATAACCCATTGGCATGTGTGTGTGTGCGCGTGCATATATAAAATGTCAAACACATTACTCTTGTGGCTTTTTCCACATCTTTTCCACTCGCACATGCTCTGAACCGGTCACTGACGGTTAATGTTTATTTTACACAGTCTCATTCTAGTAAACTTCTGATGGGTTTAGCTGCAACTTGCCTCAACACACCTGCCTTTAAAATTATACTTAACAAGACCTTAATAAACTAGTTCTTAATTAGGTCAGAAATTAATTCAGAAACATGGAATCAGTTAGAGTGAGCGATCACATCCTACTTATCACATCTTCTTAAATATCATAGGTCCACGGGCTCTCATAGCTAAACCTTTAGAATGACAGCAGAATGATGGGGAACCTTGACCGCTTTGAATTGCTAAGAGCATGTAGGATTGTAAACTAAAGCAACCAAAGAGGTTTCGCTTTGAGCTGCATCATGTCCCAGGAATCAATAAGCACCTCAAACTAAATTCTTGACCCTCTTTTGTGGTATAGCCTACACAGTAAAACTTTCTACTAACCTGGCGTTCTTTTTAGTGCCACTCATGTAAATGCACCAGTTTACTTCTGTTATCAGGTATCTCTGGGTCATTTCCAGGTGGACACTTAAACAACACTACACACAGAAATCTATTGATTGATGATTCAACCCATCAGGAGACGTCTCTTAGTGCATCAAACGTTTAACCAGCAGTCCGAGGACATGATGATTGACACTCATCTATTGGTTCCAATTAAAATTTGATTATATTTCTAGAGAGAGAGACACAATACGATTTTGTCCTAAAGCAGCTTTGTAAAGATTCAAACACTATTAAAAATGACAAATGTTTTCATTTCAGCCATAGTGGCAAGAAAAAACTCAAAAGATAAGCAAGAAACCAACTGATGTGTACATGATGACCTGTATTCATATGTCGATATATAACAGGATTGTGACCAAAATGCTTTACATCAACTTATAGATCAGTTTCTAAGCCATTTACAGGCATGTTTTCTTGTTATCTAGTTATTTATAGAAATTAATTTTAGCGAAAACATATTCTAAAATACTCAGTGTATGTGTCTGGGCTCTGCTTTTAATATCTTACATGAAGCTCGTGGTTTCCTTTCTGTTCCTGACTAAGGTGGGAGTGAAATTATAGGGCATGACTATAAGATATGGAGCCTTATTTAATCGAAGAAAAGCATTTTGTCCTAAGACACGGTTTTCAAACAGGTTTTCTGGTCCATAAGCTAAACTTGATGAAATGACTTGTTTTCCCATATTCTACATAGTATCTAGATTATGTGTCGGCCATTAAATTTGACTCACAGACAGTTGAATTATTAACAATTACATTACAATGGCACCTAAAAGTGACGAGATACTATTGGGTGGATAGAAAAATCAGTTTGTGGCCGGATACAGGAAAAATTGCTGATTGGTTCGGGGATCGCTAAAACAGAAGATACTGTAAGATGCCGTTTGTATAACGTGGTCAGTACCTACCAAAAGTGATCCAAGGAAAAACTTTTAAATGGGGACAAGGGTGTCAAACAGGACATTTAGCTTATTTATATTTGTATAGTTCTTTTTAACAATAGATGGCATCTTAAAACAGCTTTCCAACAAATATAAATATTCATTAATACAATTATTACTACATTAATACAGAAAATGTGAATATTAATTTATACTTAAGCATCTAATATAGTCATTCATTCATCTTCCATAACCGCTTATTTGGGTTCAAGGAGGTCTGCTAGAGGAAAAGGTAGGGTTAAAGGTAGGTAGAGGGACACCCCGGACAGGTCTCCAGTCCATAACAGGGCAACACACCTAATGTACATGTTTTAAAACTCAACAGAAAAAGACCCCTGCCCTGGACTCAAACTTAGGACAGTGCTAACCACTAACGCTTCCTTTGTTTCAAGTATATAATCTATATATTCCATTGATATAAATCTCCTACTGATGCATAAAATCCTAATAAAGTTCATGAAGCTTGCTGTGTGTAAGGCTACATGAACACAGAGAAGCCAAATAAGAGATTAGATAACTAATAAACTAGTGCACAACCCAAAAGCAACACTGTTTCTGTTTTCAGCTTTTGGACATAATACAAGTCATTCATTCATTCATCTTCTAACCCACTTATTCCCTAATTCAGGGTCACAGGGTTCACCCTGGACAGGATAATACTTCCTCAATTTTTTCAAACTAGAAGTGTGGAAAATCCACTCCTACAAGAAAACCAAGTCCTGCTTTGAACCGAGTGCTGTAAAAGGAATTGTTGTTTCAGCAACGAGTCAGAAGGAAAGATTTATGTACACAGACAGTCTGGACAGGCACATGATTACAGTCATGATGAACTTTTTCAGTTACGGTCATCATCATCATGTCATTATTATTATAGACACTTCATGTTTTTAGGAATAGATGCCAGTACCACGTAAGAACATTCCTTTTGCATTTAACATTCCCCAAAACACTTCCAAATAAAAGAAATGTCAATTATATAAACTGTCCCATTTTCTACAATCACAAGTAAAGATTATGAAATGATCTCCCGAGTGACTGATTTACTAGTTTGGTGACTTAATCTATGCGTAAATGACGTCTATTAACAAGAATACAAGAAAAAAAAAGGCTGATGTAAAACTCCGAATTTGTCTGGATCAGGATGTTTTAACCAGCAGTCATAATGCTATGTTAGAGAAGTGTTAACACAAACGTTCTGATTAGGAGATCCCGTTTTCTGTATTTTCCCGTATCAGGTGAACTGATGACGCAAATAGTAATAATGCAGAGTGTTACATCAAAATCTTTAGTAGAAGTTTATTAAAATTCATTCGCATGTGAATTGAAATGAAATGTGTTAATAATACACCCACACTGTTCCACCCGTCCTGTCTTTCTCTCCTCATAGACCAATGATAATCCTCTCTGTACTCAATCCTATGAGTTCCTATGTGTGCATGTAAGAGTTCATTCATTCATCTTCTAAACCAGGGGTGTCAAACTCAAATTCACAAAGGGTCAAAATGAAAAACTGGGACGAAGTCGCGGGCCAAACGAAATATTCATCAAAAAAAAAATTTGAACATCTGCATGTTTTCTCTTTATTTAACATATGTAATATTAAAGCTTTTCTTTCTAAAATGTGTAATAACTGTTTGCTTAAACATTAAATCCAAAACAAGCAACTCAAATTCGCATTCAAAAACGTTGCTTTTTATCTGGGCAAATGACATCGCAAAACACTCCAAAAAAAAAATGTACATTAGATTAAATGGTGATTCTACACTGCCCATAGGTGCGAGTGTGCATGTCTGTGGCAATGGTCTGATGGCCTGGCCAGGATGGGATAAGCTCCAGTAAACCCATGTGGTCTTGGATTAAGTAATAAGTGGGTGTAAAAGATGAATGAATGAATCAAATAAACTTTAGCAGATTATGTTACTTGATCCAGCAATGTTGTTATGCAACAGGACTAAAACATTTTTATTTAATCATCATTTTCTCCTTTCAGCTGCTCCCGTTAGGGGTCGCCACAGCGGATCGCTCTTCTCCACACTATCCTGTCCTCTACATCTGCCTCTTTCACCCCAACTACCTGCCTATCTTCCTTCACCCCATCCATAACACTGATCAGGGACCGATTGCTGGTGCTTTGGATAAGGGTGTCTGCCAAATGCTGTAAAGGTTCGCTTTGAATAAATATAAGAAGTTTCAGTGGATATTAATGAGCAAATAAACAATAAAAACAATTATTTTAACCTTGAATAAAGTATTTTTTAACGGAGTATAAAGTCGAGATTGTGGACGAATCTCAATCGTCTTTTACGGACCTAATTACGTGCCCTACACCGAGTATTAAACATTGGCTTTTTCCACTGTATGTAGTGCACTTTGGTTTCACACAGGAATCCGATTGGAAATCAATCCGTTCTTCACGGTTCCTAATTGGAACGAACCGACCACGCCTTCAAAATGTTCTCGTCCACGGCGAAGTGTTTAACATGTCCAAGCCTTTAACCAACAGCCTACAAATGCCGACAAAGTGTGTGTGTGTGTGTGTGTGTGTGTGTGTGTGTGTGTGTGTGTGTGTGTGTGTGTGTGTGTGTGTTTAGTTCCAATGGCTGGGGTTTAAAAAACCCCCCAAAAAAACCTTGGTTCAACAGCCGCCATTAGAAAACGTTTCCTACCCGTTTGTTAAAGTGACGTTTATCAGGAAAGTTAGGAACTTTTAGCAGAAAGTTAGAACTGGTTGCGTCACCGAAAGGAAATATATTTGTAACGACTTACCTGCGTCTGAAATCGCGTTCCTTTCACTCCGTCCTGCGCTGGTTCCACATCCTCCGTGGAAAACCAACTGTTTCCATGTTTAATAAACGCCGTCCGTCGCAGGTGTCGATCAACTTCCGGTTCTTTCGGGAGCGGACTGTTGGTGTAGCTCGGTTCATTGATTGTCTGACGCGATTACAGTTACATCTCTTCTGTCTACAGTTATCTAAGTTTAATACACTGCAAATAAGTATATATTTTAAAAAAAGATTAGCGCGATTTACATACCGGCGATTACAAACGGTTCATTAAAAAGCAGTTACGGTTATAAATAAGGAATTTATTTTGCGCATGCGCGGCTAGGGCGCTGGCTGGGTCGAGTCAATAAACCACGCCCACTTCTACCTGAAGATAAACACTAGCAGTAACTTTCATTCGGTGTTTCTATAGGAATGTTTTTATTATTTTTTTATTATTAATGCTACTTTTGTCATTCTAAAACTGAGCTGTTATACCTAAATATAATTTAAATATAAAACTTACTAAACAAAAAAACCCTCAGTGTGTCTTACTGTATGATTTTAGAGAATAAAATACACCTTTGATCCAACTAGCAGGAAACTTTTAAAAACGTTCTATAAATCTTCTCTTAAAAATAGTCATAATAAAAATAAAAAATATCTCCTATCTCCTATTCAATGGTAGAAAATTCACAGAATATTCTACCATTATTTATCTATCTATCTATCTATCTATCTATCTATCTATATATATATTATGTACCGCAAATATAATGGAATGGGTGGCATGGTGGTTTGCACGGTCCCACTACAGTAAGAAGGTTTGATTCCTGGGCAAGGGGGCTTTCTGTGTGTAGTTTGTAGGGTTACATATGCTTAGCCAGTCCATTACCTTGTTATCATGTTGGAATACGACAGGGTTCCGAGAGAGGAGTTGTGGTATTGTATGAGGAAGTCAGGTGTAGCAGAGAATTTTATGAGGGTGGTGCAGGACATGTATGAGGACAGTGTGATAGCAGTGAGATGTGCGGTAGGAATGTCGGACTGGTTCAAGGTGAAGGTGGGATTGCATCAAGTTTGCAGTGGTGATGGACAGGTTGACACTTGAGGTCAGACAGGAGTCCCCATGAACGATGATGTTGGTGGATATAATTGTGATTTGTGGTGAGAGAAGGGAGCAGGTTGAAAAAAAAACTAGAGAGGTGGAGGTACTCGCTGGAGAGAAGGGGAATGAGAGTCAGTAGAAGTAAGACAGAGTACATGTGTGTAAATGAGAGGGAAGGCAATGGAGTAGTGAGGTTGCAGGAAGAAGAGGTAGTGAAGGTGGAGGAGTTTAAGTACCTGGGGTCAACAGTGCAAAGTAATGGAGAGTGTGTTAGAGAAGAAAAGAGTGCCGGCGGGTGGAGAAGAGTGGCAGAAGTGATTTGTGATCGACGAGTTTCTGCATGAGTGAAAAGCAAAGTTTATAGGACTGTAGTGAGACCTGCAATGTTTTACGAATTAGAGACAGTGGCGTTGTTAAAAGGATAGGAGGAGGAACTGGTGGTGGCCGAGTTGAAGATGTTGTGATTTTCATTGGGAAGAACGAGAACGACAGGATTACAATCAAGTTTATTAGAGGGACAGACATGTAGGATGTTTTGGAGACGCAGAAGGAAGGGGATCATGCTCTGCTTCAGTATGTCACAGTACATGGTAAAATTACAGCCATTACATCTTGTTTATATCATTCTATTGTTTACTCTACAGAAATAAACCCTCTGTAAATAAGTGCTAGTGGTTCACATGTATTTTATATGAACTGGTTTATACACTAAAAGTCCCACTTTTTTTATAATAATTAAATTGTTAAAGTAAACTTTTTGAATTATAGGCTTACACTGTAAAATACAGCAAAAATGTTGTATTTGGAGTGTTTCTAAAAGTAAGCCATTATTATCTTGTGTATAAATCAGCATATTTATTGAAACGTGCACTTCCCATGTTGTTGTTTTTTACAATAGCCATTATAAATTAACTTTTACAGTAATCCAAATTAATCTTCTGATCCTCATCAGTATTTTACACTTTGTTTACATGTAAATAATATAAAAATACACACAATTATTTGCTCTGGTTAGCTGAGTAATCGGAGCAATACTTGAAATTCAGTCAGTCGAGTTAACATAACGAAGAGTAAACTCTTAAAGGTTTATTTAAGAGTAATGAGTACTATTTATAAATGTAAAAATGATAAATGTTATTAAAATAATTTGGCGGCGTAGTGGATAGCACAGTCGCCTCACAACAAGAAGGTCCTGGGTTCGAATCCCGGGCCGGGATCTTTCTGTGCAG
>JAOTRA010096013.1:0-11523 GCA_026260255.1 Pseudolaguvia tuberculata
TGTGTGTGTGTGTGTGTGTGTGTGTGTGTGTGTGTGTGTGTGTGTGTGTGTGTGTGGTTCTTTGTCTATGTGTGGCCTTTTGATAGACTGGTGACTTGTCCAGAGTGTACCCCTGTATGATGATTCAAGAAACTCATGTGCTACTCAGGGTTTAGTGTATAAACGGGTTAGATAATGAATGGATGAATAAATACTAAATGGTGGTTACTTGTCGTTTTGATCTAAAAAAAAAAAAAAAAAAAGAAATATTTAATAATTTAATAATTAAATTTACAAGAGTAATTAACGCTTGTCCAGGTAATGCATTGTAAAAGGATCATATGAAAGCATGAAACGTAGTAAATTGGTGTAACTGCTACAAGTTCTATTGGTGGAATTAGTATAAAGGATCAACATAGAGATTGGACTCTCACTCTGCTAAAACACACACCAACAACTGAGATGGGCCAGGCTGATATCTGCTGAAAAAACTTTCATACTGTGTGTTTCTGGACACACACACACACACACACACACACACACACACACACACACACATATATACTCAGTCATTCACAGAGGCTTTTATAAGCACATTTTGCACAGCACAATTAGCCCTTGCATTTCTTTTCATCCATAATTTTCCACTCTGTATAATAGAAAAGTAATTATAGTGTTTTCCCCCTTTTCTGCTTTCCTCTCTTTGAAATCCATCTCGGTTCTGCACTGCATTTAAAAAAAATACTATTATACTATTATATTCATATTATAAAGCTACAAATTTGGGTTTAAACATACACTACAGTATATTGCTAAATGTCTGTGGTCACCTCACCATCAGTATCATGTGTGTCTTTAAACTTCTTATTCCAGATATACTCTCCATTTTGCTATTGGATGAAGTTCTTCTATTCTATTAAGGGGGGATGTTTGGGATCATCTCAAAGGTGTTCAGTAGTAATAAGATCAGGACTTTCAGAATGGAGATTAGAGGTTTTGTGCTGAAGGTCAGTGTCATGCTGTCATGTTGTTTTGGAAAGAAGCTACATAGGAATCTGATGGTCGGGTGACTACAATCGTTTAGCAACATAACGTTTACATTGGAAAAGTATAAATTGCAATTATAAAATTCTGAGAAGGAAAAAATATACAAAAAGGTCTCAGGTATTCCTAGGTGGAATTTTCCAGTTTCCTCTCTCAGTCGCACTGACTATAGCCTGGATGGTGGTCTGCCGTTAAACAATAATATATAATAAATAATAATATATACTATAAATTTACTGAATTTAGATGACAATCTTAACCAATCTTGGTGGTGTTGGGAATCGAACCCCTGTTTTTCTGGTATCGGTCCAACACCTTAATCAGGAAGTCACTATTTCCCTCATTAATTTGATTCATATTAATTTTTTTAGCTTTTTTTTTTTCTTTTTTGGGGTCACAGGGTTTGCTGCAGTCTATCCCAGCACACATAGTGTGAGTGAGTGGCAAGGGTGCACCCTGGACAGGTCACCAGTCCATCTCTGGGCACACATAGACAAACAATCACTCACACACACACATTCACTCCTATGAGCAATTTAAAATCACTAATCAACCTAATGTACATGTTTTTGGACTGTGAGAGAAAACTTGAGTATGCAGAGGAAACCCACACAAGCGCGAGGAGAACATGAAAACTCTGCACTGAAAGATTCCCGGGCTGGGAATCGAACCCTAAACACTACGGCACCGCTTTGCTTTCCGTGGCACTGTAACAATCTGTGCACAAATTAATTGAAATGCATTTAATTTCTTAATGATTGTCTAAAAGTTTATAAGATTAAATAGCAGATGGAATGTGAAAACCGTACTACAATTTTTTCATTTGATGTATTTTCTCTCTTGCATGGATTTTTTTTCCTGTGCAGGTCTGGGCACTGCTCTATACTAATGTGTTCTCTTCCTGTGGGAGTTGATTTGGCAGACGCTTAGGGATTACCCTATTTCTATTTCTGTGTCTCACACTTGAACTTGCCCTCCTGACTATTTTTTTTCCTGTACTCATTATTCATTAAATGCACCTAAACGTCCATCTACACTTCTAATTATTTTAATGATTATCTCCCGGATAAAATAAACCTTTTTTTTCCCCCGAACATTTTAAAATACCACCAATCACAGTTTTGCCATAGGTAGCGAAGCAGTGGTTTGGAATACGACTGACGAATTAAGACGCCTGGGCCAGCCGCCATGGCTATTTTATGATCTTGCATACACAATTATTAATAAACATGATGAAACCTATTTTATCTCCCAAGTGTTGAAATGTTCTGTCTCTCATTTCTTTAATGAAAAAGCACTTTTGCTGAATGCTCAGTCACGTATGGCAATAAATCGGAAAGTAATTTCCCCCTGAGTTTGTGCGAAGTGTGAAGGTGGTGGAAAAATCGTCAGCATGACAAGACACTGTTGGGCTCTTATGCAAGGCCCTTAGCTGCATGTAAAAATAGACTGCTAATTGGATAATCTGGGTTTGATTTCCATAAAAGAGTTAAAGGTATATCACTTTGGATAAGGGCGTCTTCTGAATGCTGTCAATGTAAAATCTGCTAATAAAATAAATGTAAGTCGCTCTGAAAGATGGTGGCATCTTTCAATTTGGTATCTACGCTGGAAATACTGAACACAAAGCTGGACCAGGAGAACATGTAGAAAAATGTATATTTTATATTTATAACCTTAAATTATCCTCAAACCAAAAAAATCTATTTTTATATTTATACATTTGTTATAGTGGGAGATCCAGCGGTGTAGTGAGGGGCAACGTTTGTGGCATGATGGTTATCGCAGTCCTCACAGCAAGAAGGTCCCAGATTCGATTCCCGGACAAGAGATATTTCTGTGCAGAGTTCTCTCTGTATTTGCTCATAAATTGCCCAAATGTGTGTGTGTGTGTGTGTGTGTGTGTGTGTGTGTGTGTGTGGTGTGTGTGTGTGTGTGTGTGTGGTGTGTGTGTGTGTGTGTGTGTGAATGTAGAAAATGAATGAAGTAGAAGATGAATGAATTGATTTTTTTCTACGTTTTAATTAGTTTTTTTCTTGCCATTTACTCATGGACCTTTAAAATTTAAAAAAAGCTAGCAATTTCCGTGTTTGAATCATTTTTTGAAACCTGTTTTACTAGGTTGGTTGTTGGTTATACTGCTAACTTAATTCCCACTGCTGTGCCCCAGAGCAAGACCCTTAACCCTCAGTTGAATAAGGCAGGATGTCTGCCAAATGCTGTAAATGTCAGTGTTAAAGCTGATCTACCTCCTGAAGTAACTACTCCACCATCTCACCCTTACTTTATTCATCTTGCGTTTCAGCTACAGCTGCTACTTTCTGGCATTGTAATTACCGATCTGTTTGTCCCGTCAGCTCTGCCCACCATCTTTCTATCCACATTGATATTTGTATTAAAGTGCACCTGGGGAAAGCTCTCCAAAGTCAGGCGATGAAAAGGAGATGGAACAGATGTGCGACTCGGGATATGACATATGATGTTACGCCTCCTTCATTTTCACTTATAGATGATTGAGCGGAATAGGAAATTGTTGCTAAATCATTCTTTACTTCCCTCTGGAAACGTTAACTAGATCACTGTTGGCATGATTACAATCTGAAACACATAGCAGTGACAGACTGGTCATTTGGAGTATCGGTGGATTGCTGGCCAGTGTGGGTCTGCCTTATTATTATATACACAAATCTTCAATTATTAAAAACCATAATAGTGCATCTTTTTTTTTTACGTAGATAGATGAGCGTATCGATGGCGCGGGCGCTAACTGTTGACTAACAGCGAGTGTTTGTGTACATGCCTATGTATTGCCGTCCTGGCAATTAGACTGATCAATAACATTGCGCGTCTCTTTCAAGTCTGATTTACAGAGGGAGAGATACGGATCTCTCTAAGAAAATGATTACAAATACATTTCATGGATGAAAATAGGAAAAAACTGGTAGACGCTGTTGAATGCCTTTGGAGTTCAGCCATTGCATTACAGGTAAAGATAGTAAGGCTGAATCCTAAAGCAGGGTCAGTGAGGATGAACCAACACCTACACATACCAAGAGAACGGGATGGTAATCCGTCTAATCTTAAATCAGTAGTAGATCTAATAGTTGATAATAATAATAATAATAATAATAATAATAATAATAATAATAATAATAATAATAATAAATCCGATAATGCTGAGAAATAAACTTAACGTAATAAGTTATGTTAAAAATAAACACTTTTTTGTATTAAAAAAATACTTATTAAAGGGCAGCATGGTGGCGTTACTTCATAGCTAGAAGGTACCGGATTCGATTCTTGAGCAAGCTGTGTTTGCATGTTCTCTCCGTGCTTGTGTGGTTTCCTCTGGGTACACCGGTTTCCTCCCACAGTCCAAAAACATGTACATTAGGTTGATTGGTGATTATAAATTGCACCTCTGTACGTGTGCGCGCGCGTGTGTGTGTGTGTCGTTCATCATCTATGAGCTAGCGACCTGCCTCTCGCCCTATGTGCGGTGGGATAGGCTCCAGCAGACCACAGTGACTCCCAATTTATCTATAGATAAACGTTTCCGGTCAATGTTTAAGAGAGATTGATTGATTGATTGATTGATTGATTGATTGATTGATTGATTGATGTTTATAACTGACGGGATGGACTAGCAGTCCACAAGCTACAGAAGGGGTAGTCGCATAACCCTGTTCTTCCTTAATTTGGGGTCATGGGGGTCTACTGGAGGCACCCAGCTTTCGGAATGGGCAAAAGATACACCCTGGATAAGTCGCTAGTCTATCACAGGACTCGCACTCACTCCTATGGGCAATTTAGAATCAGGTTTCCTCCACACAGAAAGATCCCTGGCCTGGAATCATACATGGGTTTCTCTTGCTGTGCCACCATCCTGATGTTCTGCCTTTTATAAACATTTTCTTCCTGTGAAATGAATGTTTTTTTTTTATATTGAATATATCAATACTGGATCTAGTTTAAAGTGCACTGCTGGCCTGCATGTCTTCTGTTAAACTTTCTTTTAAAGCTACTGTATGTGCTTTGATATGTATTCATTACTGAGCTCTATCTTTCCTGTACACATGAAGGTCTCCATGATGGTTTATTGTTTTGTTTTTGTTTTGTTTTTTTTTTTAAACCGTAATTTTTCGATCTCTTCCAGTAAATGAAACCATGGAAAATGCATTATTTCTTTCTAGGATGGGAGACAGTTTGTGAATTTCAAATCAAATACAAAGAAGATAGAATTGCTCATTATTGAAATATGTGCCATTTTTATTGTCAAAACTAAACATTCATTCATTCATTCATTCATTCATTCATTTCTTACCCACTTATTTCCTAATTTGGGGTCACAGGGGTCTGCTGGAGCCTATCCCAGCACACACAGGGCGAGAGGCAGGGGTACACGATGGACAGATCACCAGTCCATCACAGGGCAACACATAGATAAACAATGACTAACACAGACATTCACTCCTATGGACAATTTACAATCACCAATCGATCTAATGTACATGTTTTTGGACTGTGGGAGGAAATCCGAGTACCTGGAGGAAACCCACGCAAGAGCAGGGAGAACGTGCAAACTCTGCACAAAAAGATGCTCGGCCTGGGAATCAAACTCTGGACCTTCTTGTTGTGAGACAACTGTGCAAACCCCTTCACCACCGTGCCGCCCTCAAAAGGAAACATTTGTTTGCAATAATACTTGTCATATGATTGTGTTGAATGAAATGGTTAATACATTGCATTGTTGTTTGGAAAATCAATACCACTGACAAGTTGGGTCCTTTTACAAGGCCCTGAACTCTTTCTGTTCGAGGGATACCATACCATAATTGACTGTGTGCTCTGACCCCAACGTCCAAATGTGGGATATGTAAAGGAATTTTACGGTACAGTAATTTATATTTCACACAATGCTAGTGGACGCGGGCGGTGTAGTCGATAGCACAGTCGCCTCACAACAAGAAGGTCCCGGGTTTGATTCCTGATCATTCTGTGTGGAGTTTGCATGTTCTCCCCGCGCTTTCCCGGGTTTCCTCCAGGTACTCCGGTTTCCTCCCACAGTCCAAAAACATGTAGAGGAGGTGTATTGGTGATTGTAAATTGTCCATAGGAGTGAATGTGTGTGTGGATGGTTGTTTGTCTATGTGTTGCCCTGAGATAAACTGTCCAGGGTGTACCCCCGCCTCTCGCACTATGTGCGCTGGGATGGGCGCCAGCAGACCCCCATGACCCCAAATTAGCGAATAAGCTTTGGCAATATCAGCGGACTAAATTTAAAGGGCTTAATTCTGCAAACACTGGAAAGCAGTAGAAGTGTTCGCTAAATCGTACTTGATTGATGAGCTGTTTCTACCAAAGACAAATAAAAAGTGTGAGCTAAGCTAATTAACCCCTTGGACGTATCCTGATCATCCTGTCATCGGTCAATCTCAGCTTAATAGCATGTCTTATTTTTTCCCCCATATTTGTTGGGTATATATTCAGCGGTGAGTCATTGGCTGTTTGTTGTTCTCAGGTAAGATGTCAGACGCTCGTGCCGTGCGTAAGCGGCAGCAGCTGAACAACCTGGTTGCCATGGTGAAGGAGCTCGCTGGTCCAAATCACACAGTAGTGGACTTCTGTAGTGGTGGAGTAAGTGCTGACAGATTCTCATTTAGGAAAATATTCATGATAATGAAATGCAGGTTGGCAGTCCATTGCAGGGCCACACATGGATGAACAACCACACATACACACACACACACACACACACACACACACACACTTGTATGGGCAATTTAAAATAATCAGCCAACATAATAGACATGTGTTTGGATGTTAAACATCTAAAGTGCTTGGTCCCATATCCATGCAAATATTAGTGGAGATAGCAATAAAATATTCCACTCAAATAAAATGTCTGAAATTTACTGGTCAACAAATCGCCTCAAGTAAAAGTAAAATTGGGGTGGGGTGGTGGCGGAGGATTTTAGTATAGTTATTGAACCTGAAACTGGTTGTTTTTACGACTACATAGGTACATGAAACCTAAAAAGTATTTTTAATTTACCTCGGCATTCTTGTGTAAGTTTGATGGTAAGTTCAGTCAGCCTGGGCAAACACTGAAGAATATAGCTGCTGACTTATTTATAGTCAAAGTGGTGGTGTAACTATAGCCAGGGGTTTGATTCACAAGAATTTGGCAGGATTTTCACAGCTTGTTCTCATCATTTACGTTCCTGTTAACCGTCTCCATCTTTTCCTTGTCAGTTAATGGCGCCGCTTTTGTTCTCCCACGCATCAATCCATCAATCAATGCAGTAGTTCCTGGGATTTTTCCCTTACTTAAGTAAGGATATGACTCAAAAGGCAAAAGTAGAAGTAAACAATTTGTAGTATTTGCTGTTTATTTCTTAATTTATGACCCACTTACCCCCAACCTATTGGAATTTGTTACGCGTCTCATCATTTATAATGTATTTGTAAAAAATCTCCGGATCATCCTGTTCTCTTGCGCTTTTGTTATGCCGTGCACAGCCGCCATCTCTAGATATTCCGTCTTTCATGTGCAGTTCACAGGCGTTGAGGATCGCAGGGCAGTACTCTGTTGGACAAAGCTCAGCTCTGATGGCCAGCCTTTGATCTGGTGGTACTTTGAAAAGCTGCATCTTGAGATTTTCTCCTTTTGTTTGTCTGTTCCATTTCAGGGCCATGTCGGGATTGTTTTGGCACACACACTTCCTCATTGTCAGGTAAGTCCAGCTTTGCTTTTATTTAATTTTTTTCTTTTCGGAGATGAAATTCTGCACGCGTCTGCCCAAAAGTAAAGGCTGGATTATTACATTAGGTAGCTGACTGACATCTTGGGCTTAAAGAGATTCAATAAAGTTATCTAATGTTTTATTCAAATGTTCAACTTTACTGAAGACTTTATTAGAGTTGCTTTAGTTATAAAAGTTGGTGTCTTACTTTAAATGGCATGGAAGTCCACACGATGTGACCAAACCATTTTGGTCTGTGCTGACAGGATTTCATCTCACAATCCCTGCAGATTTTGTAGCAAATCAAAGTTCCTTTATGATCCCAAAGGTATTTTAGTGGCTGTTAGAAGGCCACTGAATTATTTGGACCTTATTATAATAACTATGATGCCTGCTAATTAGAATCTTTTATTCTGACTTAGTGAAGTATCATTCCAAATTCCCTTTTTGGAAGATTGGTGGTTAGAGTACAGGGCCAGCTATGCTGCAGCACTCTTGGAGTAAGAGGGTTTAAAGGTCTTGCTCGAAGACCCAATACTGGTAGACTTTGCTTGAACCCAAGGAATTCACGAATTAGGCAAGAAGACGACAATTTAAGGAAGCTGTGACTCAAATGGTGCTACGTTGTTGCCACTGTTGAGCAAGAACCTTAAGTCTTCCTGCTCCAGCGGTGGTGTGTCCTAGCTGACCCTGCAAATTGTTCCCTATCCAAGATGAGCTATATGAAGAAACACATTTCACTGTGCTGTGAACTTTCTATGACAAAATAAAGACATTAACATTACAAAGCTTGAATAGGCTTCAGCAGCAATGAACCAGTATTACAAATCCCATTGAACATTCATCACATCATCACCACCACCACCACCACCAGTTAACATAAGGGTGGGTTTATACATATATTCTATTGTTGTCTGACCATAGATTCACCAGACCAGTCTACCCATTTTTACTCGTCAGCTGTTCAGTCTGTGCCCACTCCAGTAACAGCTTTCTATTTGTGGCTACCAAAAGTCAAACACATGATAATCATTCACTGTCATAGATGATCCACCTCATTGTTCTGTTATCAAATCTAAACTACTCCACATAGTTGCACAGAAGTGAGAAGTCCTGAGAAGATTCAAAACAAGTTCTTCTGAACTTTTACCGATGCATTATTAAAAGCATCCTGACAAGCTCTTTCCACCATGTGCTCTGGCTGCTTCACAGTGTGTGAAAAGAACTCATTAAAAAAAACATCATCAGCACACAACTACCTGCCATGTACCAGAGTGGATGCTCTGTGCAGACATCCACAATCACCAAGAACTCCACCCACCTGAATAACAAACTGTTCAACCTTCTGCCACCAGAAGAAGATACAGGGCCATTGGCACCATCAACAGCTTCACAATCATAAATCTTTTGAACTCTACATTACACCAGTAGGACACACGTGTCTCACTACACCGCACTATAGAGTTCTGCCTCTGGACATCTCTGGACATCCCTACTCTACCTCACTCAGATGGGAAATGGTGGCTTAGTGTATTAGGTGTTGGACTGATACCAGAAAGACCAGGGTTTGTTTTCCACCTCCATCATGCAACCACTGTGGGCTCTTGAGCACTGGCTCCTTAACCCACAATTTCTCAAGAGATAAAATGTATATTGCTCTGGATAAGAGCGTCTGCCAAATCATGTGTAAACCGTAAAGTATGTTAGAGACAATTACACTGCATGTATCATGTGACCCAATTCTGATTTTAACCTCCAATGTGACCCCGCTGGGTTATGACGCACAATAGTGTAAACAGGAAAAAAAGCAAATGAATTTCAGTCTATTCAAATCCGTTTCCAGTCTCAGTCGTATGTGGAAACGAATCAGATATGAATCAGATACGTGCATTCGAATCTCTTAAGTAAGCAGACCAATTGGATTTTCAATACATGTTATATTTCACTGAAAAAGCACCGGTGACCCTTATACCAGAAGTGACCTGAATATAAAGTAAAGACATCAATGCTACATTCAGCCAGGCTGTAACAAGGTCTCTTCATTTTTGTTCCTGCACATATAATCGCACATTTTTTTACTTCCTTTTCTGGTCGGTGTGTTTAAATTGAGTTGTTGTGTATAGTGGAAATGCAAATATCAGATAAAGGTCAGTTTAAAAAAAAAAAAAAAAAGGACAAAAAGTTGGGCATCAAGATCTGCAGTGTAAATGTGACTAATGTGGCCTTCATGCACATCTCATAAAGTATTGGGACACCGAACCATCACATGCGCTCTGTGTTCCAGCTCATCTCAAAAATTTTCAGTTTAAAGGGTTTGAGTCAGAGTTAAGGACACTCGAGTTCTTCCACTCTAATCGAAACATTCTTCCATGTCTTCATGGAGATCAAGGCCATTGTCATGCCGTGACAATGTTTGAGTCTCTTATTCCCAGTAAAGAAATAACCTAATGCAAACATTTCACACAAGTACATTTGTATAGATATATATATATATATAAAACCCTTTTTTTATAGGTCATCCTTATTGAAAATAAAGAAGAGTCTCTTGTGAGAGGAAGAGACAGAAGCTCAGCGCTCGGGCTTCAGAACGTCAGCTTTATCCAGGCGAACCTTGATTACTTTATTGGAAACTTCCAAGTGGGGGTAAGTGATAATCCAATTTACACTGCCGACTAAATCTAATTCCAAAGAGTTCAGCACATGTTTCAATTGGTTTAGTGATGTCCGTATCTGGCAGGGACAAATGAAAACTGCTTGAAGACGACATCAGATTGAATTCACAAAACGTTATTATTTAATGTTTTCTTAACAGAAGGTATATATAATATTAATTTACATTGTTTTTGTACATAATTTAGTACTCATTCATTCATTCATTCATTCATTCATTCATCTTCTAACCTGCTTATGCCCAGCGCACATAGAGACAAAGACAAGTATACACCCCTGACAGGGTACTAGTCCTTTACAGGGCCACCCACACACACTAACTCCTATATGCATTTTAGAATCACCAATAAACCTAATAGACATGTTTTTGGACTGTGGGAGGAAACCGGAGTACCTGGAGAAAACCCACACAAGCGTACTGTTTGATTAAATTAAGAACTTTATTCAGTACATGGTTTAACCTCAGCAAGCACAACTGGTCATAAAATCCAAATGTATGTGTGTTGAATAAAAGTGGCATCTGTTAGCTTTAAGCTTAAAAGAAAAAGTCGGGGATCTTTCTGTGCGGAGTTTGCATGTTCTCCCTGCGCTTGTGTGGGTTTCCTCCCACAATCCAAAAATATGTACATTAGGTCGATTGGTGACTCTCAATTATCCATAGGAGTGAATGTGTGTGACTGTCTATGTGTTGCCCTGCAACGGACTGGCGACCCGTCCAGAGTGTACCCCGGACTCTCACCCCATGTGTGCTGGGATAGGTGCCAGCAGAACCCCTTGACCCCGAATTAGGGAATAAGTGGTTAAGAAGATGAATAAATTAATGAATGAAAAAGTTTTATTTCAGGGCGGCATGGTGACCTCACAGCAAGAAGGTCCTAAGTTTGATTCCCGTGCAAGGGGTCTTTCTGCGTGGAGTTTGTATGCTTGTGTGGGTTTTTCTCCAGGTACTCCATTTTCCTCCCACTGTCCGAAAACATGTACATTAGATTGATTTATAATTGTAAAGTGAGTGTGGTGTGTGTGTGTGTGTGTGTGTGTGTGTGTGTGTGTGTGTGTGTGTGTGTGTGTGTGTGTGTGTGTGTGT
>JAOTRA010096030.1:0-11520 GCA_026260255.1 Pseudolaguvia tuberculata
CACCAGTCCATCGCAGGGCAACACATAGACAAACAACCATTCACACACACATTCACTCCTATGGACAATTTACAATCTACCTCATCTGCATGTTTTTGGTCTGTGGGAGGAAACCAGAGTACCCGGAGAAAACCCACACAAGCGCGGGGAGAACATGCAAACTCAGAAAGATAATCAAACCCGGAATTGTCTCATTACATGTCTTCCACAGCAACATCAACGTAGAGCTGTCTGAAGAGGAGACAGGGTCCTTCTGGAAAAATCTCTCACTCTCTTTCTATCTCTCTCTCTTTCTCTTTCTCTTGAGCCATGTTTAAAGTTTCTCTGTGGTGCTGAAGTAGCTCCTTGCTGTGTCCCAGTTAGCTGGAGAAAACCTAATGAGACGGGTAGTTAATTGTGTTTCTCGCTAGTGTCTTCAGATACAAGCTGTCATCGGACAATAGGTTTAGCTTTAATTCGGACCTCAGTGAAGGAGAACCCATATGTCTTCCTGCTACACAGTTCGGTGCTGGAATAAAAAACGCCGCCTTTATAGGAATCACCTTTTTTTTTTTTCTCTCACCTTCCCCGTTTTTCAGTCAATAAGATTGTAAATCAAATATCGTGTTATCAAAATAAATCAGGATTTTATTAGCAATTCACCAAGAGTTTCATCTCGGAATGCCATTTTCTTCATCCATAGTGCTGTAAATATCCAGATAAACTTTATTGATGAAGATCGAATCCTTGTTATATTTTGTGTTTTTTTTTTCATGAACATGATCCAAAGAACGACTCGAAGAACCCATGTTCTCATGAGGATCCAGAGGTTGGATGTAATGACCGGTTCTTTATTAAACAAATCCATATCAGCCGGCTGTAATCATAAACACAAGCAGGCGAAGGTCAATCGATTAAGCATACAGCTCATGCCGGGTAAACTCGAACTGGAAAAATAAACATGAAAAGCAGTTCATTTAAGACCAGAAAAGAGGAGAACAGAGAGAAACGAGACGGATTGAAAGTAAATTTCAATCCGACGCCTGCAGATGTGACGCAGGTTTTGTTATTTATAAAAAAGAAAGTCACTTTATTTGGACACATAAATGATTATACAGGGAACGGGGTGGTGGCGTAGTGGATAACACAGTCGCCTCACAACAAGAAGGTTCCGGGTTCAAATCCCAGGCAGGCAGGGATCTTTCTGCGCGGAGTTTGCATGTTCTCCCCGCGCTTGTGTGGGTTTCCTCCGGGTGCTCCGGTTTCCTCCCACAGTCCATAAAACATGTCGATGAGGTGGATGGGTGATTGTAAATTGTCTATAGGAGTGAATGTGTGTGTGAATGGTCGTTTGTCTATGTGTTGCCCTGAGATGGACTGGCGACCCGTCCAGTGTGTACCCCCACCTCTCACCCTATGTGTGCTGGGATAGGCGCAGCAGACCCCCATGACCTCGGATTCGGGAATAAGTGGGTAAGAAGATGAATGAATGAATAAATGAAATGTGAAAATGTTCATTCATTAATTCATCTTCATCATTCACCAGCTTATTCCCTAATTCGTCACGGGGTCACGGGGGTCTGCTGGTTCCTAGCCCTACTGACATAGGGCGAGAGGCAGGGGTACACCCGGGACGGGTCACCAGTCTATCTCAGGGCAACACACAGCAAAAAGGTCCTGGATTCGATTCCCGGGTAAAGGAGTTTGGATGTTCTCTCCGTGCTTGCAGGGGTTTTCTCCGGGGCCTCAAGTTTCCACTTGGACCGGCGACTTGGATAGACTCTGGCAGTAAATGTAAATGACATGACGGGTTGTCTCTTCCGAGGCCAAACATTCATTCATTCATCTTCTTACCCGCTTATTCCCGAATCCGTGGTCACGGGGGTCTGCTGCGCCTATCCCAGCACACCTAGTGCGAGAGGCAGGGGGTACACCCTGGACGGGTCGCCAGTCCATCTCAGGGCAACACCGAGGCCAGACAGGTTAACAAAATGTTCATTGTATGCATACTTAAAAATGAAAGTGGGATCAGTAGTACAGGGATCACTACTCAATAGTATGGAAGTCTATGATTTTGGACGTGGCCTTAAAAACGATGCCTATTGTTTGGTAACAATCATCCAGTACACAATTAAGCCTTTTAGCAAGAAAACTATTAGCTGAAGACCTGCAGGTGCTTCGCTTGACTAATCAATGGATATGGGAATAGTTTCTTCTCTGCTTCTCTCGCTCTGGGGAAAAGGTTATCCAAGCATATTCACCTAGAACCGTTTTCCCTGACTTAATGAATGGCTAAAATTTGCAGTCAATCGGAAATCAATGGCAGTAATTACATTCAGGAATCCAGATCCTTTGACTTTTTATTTAGTCTAGCTCATTTGTTTTTCAAAAGCAACGTTATACACACGTGGCTTTTCTGTGTGAGAAAGTCATTGATAATCACAACTTGATTCCATGTGGATCTTGGTAAACTTGACGTAACCATCTGCATTTCAACTTTCCCAACGTTCCTTTTGGAAATTCAATAGCGTCTACAGTACTGGTGGAGTCCGCAGTAAATATTCAGCATCCTTTTGCAGGAAATGGAAAGTTGCAGTAAAGCTATGGCTGAATGCTTGTACTTGAGGGCTGCAGTTCAGATAGCATCATGACTATCAGGAGACCTAAAAAAAAAAAAAAAAAAAAGGCTATGGGGCTTTACAGTAGAAGTGCAGTAGAAGTGTCGCTTGGATCACCAGAGACAGAAATATATCCCTGTGCAATCTATCTTTTACTCTGTTTCTAAGTTTCCTGTTTCTCTCTTCAAGGAGATGCTCAATTCTTATTCTACTTTTCCAAGTGAAGAGCTCATGATTCGATTTAATAACACCGTCGGACAGACGAGAGATACAGCAACGCAAGAACCTGTCCAACTGTAGATGTAACATCTTTACCAAGCAATGGACATGGTTTGGTGTCCATGTGCTTTGTTAGTCGGGCTATTTAAAAAGAATAGCACCATTTTGAACCCAGAGCCGACAGACAGATGTTTAGGTGTGCACAACCCACCTCTGCCTATGCCTAGCAACGGCCCTGGACGGAACTATTGCAGCCATCTATGGACACCGGTATATTTGTCTTTCATGAATAAAAACATGAGACATCACTACACACTGTTATTTAAAATAGAGAGTCAAAATTCCTGGAACACAGATATCTGACTAAACCTGGTTCTACTCAGAGCTTTGAAAACAAAGATGGATTCCCTTTATGTATTAAACCTGTGTATTCGTTTTCTAATCGAGTGCGTCACTTTTATTCATGCGTTTTATAGAAACCAAAAGCTCTTATATAAACTGATTAAGAGACTTTAACGTTTGAACCATTTCCACATAGCTAGTGTGGATTCTAGATGATATGCTATCAGAATACCCTGAGATGGACTGGCAACCCGTATAGGGTGTAACCCTTGCCTCTCGCCCTATGTGTGCTGGGATAGGTGAATCCAGGGTCAGACCCCCGTGACCCTGGATTCGGGAATAAACGCGTTAGAAGATGAATGAATGAATGAATGAATGAATGAATGAATGAATGAATGAATGAATGAATGAATGAATGAATGCTATCAGAAAACAATTGTGCTGTTTCTGTGACATCATGTAAAAGATGAAAAGATACACCGGTTAATATGCTAATTAATTATACATTCCAGCTGTTCTGTAGACGTGTTCTAAAAAAAATTTAAAAAAACCTGTTACCATCTGTTCTTGAATATACACTGTAGGACAAGCGGGTTGATTGTAAGCTGGTAGTGCTGAGCTATCACTTTCTGAAGGTAAAGATGGGTTAGTTCTCAACACCATCTAATGGACAAAGACAAGACAATGGAGTGGAAAGGTCCTCCAGTTGACTTTGACTTTGACTTATAACAGGGACAGTGTGGAGGTCTACGCTGGAATTGTTTGAGTGTGTAATACACGTGTGTGTGTGTGTGTGTGTGTGTGTGTGTGTGTGTGTGTGTGTGTGTGTGTGTGTGTGTGTGTGTGTGTGTGCACGCGTGCACCCGTGCATTTTAAACACTTTGGAACTCAGCGTAACATAAACAAAAAAAACTGTCAAAGGCGCATCCACAGAGGCCTTCATCATGCAGCAGTGCAGTGCCTGAAGCTCCGTGATGCCTGTGCAGCCAGCCACTGTGAGTGTGAGCTGGTGTTTTATATTCTAATCCAGGTCTGTCGTTTATCAAGACAGAAAGAAGGAAGGACTGTAGAATGAATGCTTAAGCTTAAGATGAACGTTGGTATACTTATATACATTTCCTTACTCTTGACACCCTGTCATCCTTTTTACCCTGCAGTCACAGGTTTTCCTTCTTTACTCCCCCAGGCCTGTTCTCTACTTGTACTCCTACCTTATTTCATCTAAGTCATCTCAATTAAAAATTTATTCAGAGATGTGAGACCGGTGATAACCTTAGTTGATTGCAGACTTGCAGCTAAATTGATTTGTATTCTGCAGTGGAGTCATGCAGCCTTACTGGCAAATCGTGAGCTGCATTCTGTACCGGTCACCTGAAAGACAATCGCCTTTACAATTTTTTAAGTACGTTCACCTTTTTTTCATTTTTTTTTATAACCGCAGTGTTACAGAAGTTCCATTCACGTCTATGATGCAGAATCGCCGGGTATCTGGCAGACACTGAATCTAACATATGTTTTTGCTGTCCATATGCTTTACCACTGAGACAACACACCAGGAATGGGGCGGAGGAAAATTCTGCAGGAGGAATTAAAATATTCTTCCTATGTTCTGTTCTATTCTAATGCTTCTGTTTATGCATGCTGATGGATTTATAGTCTTGTAATAATGCATGTGATATTTTGATGGATTTAAGCAAAAAACAAAAAAACATGTGAGCAGGTGGAATAGATATAAACTGTTCAGGGTTTCTTCCAAATTACCACCACACTACAGACATGGGTTTTATTAAACAACCGTCTTGGGTGTATTAATTCATTTATTTATTCATCTTCTTATCCGCTTATTCATTCATTCGGGGTCACGGGGGTCTGCTGGTGCCTATCCCAGTGCACATAGGGCAAGAGACAGGGGTACACATTCACTCCTACAGACCATTTAGAATCACCAATCAACCTAATCTGCATGTTTTTGGACTGTAGAAGGAAACCGTAGTACCCAGAGAAAACCCACACAAGCACAAGGAGAAGCAAAGATAAAGAGACAGAAGGACAGAGAGAAATAGGGGTCAGAATGACAGAAAGAGAATTATCAATATTGCTATTGCCTTCCTCATGTTTACCAAAAGCGGTCCTTCATGAACCTCTCACCTAAGAAGCTTCACTTAGTCCCTCGATAGACAATTATTTTCTCTCATAGAGACATCCTATCCATGTCAATGAGCTTTCAACACACTGCAGCAACCGCCACAGGCTCTGTCTCTCCGCCTGTCTTTTTCTCTCTCATTGTCCATCTCTTACACAATGCTCTTCATCCAATCACAATTTCTCATCATTTACATCAAAGGATGCTTCTCGTTCTTCCTCTTTCATTTGTGTTTCATAACTTCAAATCCAATTAGCACACAGTTTAATTGATGGCTCGATCGATGTGCGCTAACTTGAGCTCAGCTTGAGGTTTTTCCCAGCATTGTTCTGCGTTACATTTTTTTAAAGGTTCCTTCTGGGTGGATAGATAGTCTGATAAGATAGACGCCAGTGGCAAGCAATGAGAGACGATTATAGAGTGCTGTTATTGGTGTAGAAAGGAGAAGCCTAGTTTTATTGAAAATGGCTGCTGTGTATACAGCTATATACCACTTTGCCTCTGGCATTTTGGGTAAAGTAAGCATGAGGTGGAGAATCTGCACTAGGTCTATTTTTTTATTTCTCACATGGGTCAGAGAAGCTGTAAGATTGAGATAAGACCCTGGCTGCAGTGAACGAGAAACTGTAAGTAGGGGGTTGTCAAAAATTATTGCAGTGGATACATAATTTATATCTGCAACACTGAGGAATACGGTAGGAATACCACCAGAATGAGTTACCAGGCCAGTGCAGAGTATCAAACAGTCCTAGGAAACCTAGATGAAGATATCAAGACAACATGGTTTACTCAATGTAGACATTTACCCAAAGTTAGGATTGGATATATTGAGCTTAATTTTCTATCCAATAACCTAGTATGTTTGTCTGTAGTCACATTTATTTATCGCGCAAAAGAGTAAGAATCTTCAAAATATTGACAATTTTTTATAACGTGCAAGACAGATGTAGCGGTAAATATTTTGGACAAAACCTTGAGAGATACCATGTCTGAAAGAAATGCTCAATTAGTCAATAGCTGTTGTGTAATTGGCTAAATATCACCTTTTCCTTCCATTGAACCTTATATGATTGGCTGCTGTACGGAATCGTTGACTGCTTGTCCCATTGGTTCGACCTTTGCCCATTGGTTTGATCCATACCATTTCCTTAAATCATTTTCCTAGTTCAGAATTACAGTTGCATCCCAACTGTTTGGACCTCATGCGTTATACACTATAATCCATTAGCTTATCTCAGACTTTTGTAACTGTTGACTCACCAGGATGGTCATGTGATCAAAGATGAACTAGCAAAAGATTGCAATAACTCACTTAGAGTAACAAATAGTAAGAGAAAATTTCACTACTACCACTGCCTGATATATTCATTCATTCATCTTCTTACCCGCTTATTCCCGAATCTGGGGTCACAGGGGTCTGCTGCGCCTATCCTAGCACACATAGGACGAGAGGCGGGGGTACACCCTGGATGGGTCGCCAACCATTCACACACACACATTTGCTCCTATGGACAATTTACAATCACCAATCCACTTAATCTACATGTTTTTGAACTGTGGGAAGAAACCGGAGCATCCGAAGGAAATCCACGCAAGCACAGGAAGAACATGCAAACTCCGCACAGAAAGATTCCAGCCTGAGATTCGAACCCGGGACCTTCTTGTTGTGAGGCGACTGTGCTATCCACTACTCCACCGCGCTGCCCTCTGCCTGGTATAATCTTTTTCTAAATGAGAGAAGCTAATTCAAAATAGCGACATCATTTCACTTTGGTGTTCTGCTCTGACAAATCAAAGGGATTTCAGTGCTACGGTGTATCGGGAAAATCATTAGCTTAGCAAAGTGAAATCAATTAACAAGTCTGACGTCTCCGTTGCAGAATTCTCGTAGCAACTAGCTACACTTTCAACCACTTTAGAGACTTACACTTATTATATGCCAAGTATTCTTTGATAACCAAGAAGTGGGAAGTGGTAGCCTAGTGGTTAAGTTGTTTGACTAATACCAGAAAGATCAGGGTTTAATTCCTACCTCCACCAAGCAACCACTGTGGGTCCTTGAGCAAGACCCACAATTAACCCACAATTGCTCAGTTGTAATAAAAGAGACCAAATGTAAATCGCTCTGGATAAGAATGTCTACCAAACTACCCAAAGTGTAATTGTAAGATATAGCTTATAGTGAATTAAACCTTCAAAAACGACCAAGTTACGCAAAACATGTCCTGAAATAAAAGTTTGGTTTCATGTCTTTCAGAAATGGACATATTTTTGTGTGAAGTATCTATGGTGCTAGAAAGTGCTGACAGCCTCTCTGTTAAATGTCAAGGTTATTTCCACCTTCCCTTTCACTTCATATCCTAACGTATGTTTAACAGACTTCTACAATTTATTTTTAATCTCTCCATTCCTATCATTCACGACATCTTTCTTAGACGCACAACTGCTATATTTTATCGGCTTCGGTTAACACGCATCAGAAATGAGTGATGGAAACGGAAAATTTCAAGAGCCCGGAAAAAATCGTTCAATTCGGAAAAAAAAAAAAAAAAAAAAAAAATCCGCTCAGTTTGTCATTCATTCATTCATTCATTCATCTTCTTATTCCTGAATTCAGGGTCTCAGGGGTCTGCTGTACCTATCCCAGCACACACTGGGCGAGAGGCGGAGGTACACCCTGGATGGGTCGATAGTCCATCTCAGGGCAACACATAGACAAACAACTATTGGAATTCTGCTTGGTGGTACCATGGAGGTTTTTCTTGCTGGAGAGGTTTCGGGAATATGTACTGCAACTTCTCAGTATCTCCTGAAACCAGGAGGGTGGGGCGGGATGGGCTGCCGGGTTTGGGTTATCACCCAAAACTTGTCTTTCACACTTATCTCTCAACACAAAGGTAGAGGTGAAAATGACACAGTTGAGTTCCGATCTCTCACTCTCTTCTTCTTTCTCACCTCCATCATCATAAACTCAATGCCACATCTTCAGTCTGTTGAAGGAAACCGGAAAAACGTGTTTATTCCAACGCTGCTATTCTCTGTAGACTTTATTTAAAATAACCACTAGATTTTAATCCTGGTTCGGTTCTCTCCACATTTGCTTGGGTTTACTTATGATACTCCAGTTTTCTCCCAACATGTATGTTAGGTTAATAGAAATAATAGAAGTTGATAGGCTCCACCAGTGACCCTGAATTAAGGAATCATAGACAATGAACAAATGAATAAAAAATTCATTCTTAAGGGCGGATCGGTGGCGTAGTGGATAGCACAGTGGCCTCACAATAAGAAAGTCCAGGGTTCGAACCCAGGGTGGGATATTTCTGTGCGGAGTTTACATGTTCACCCATGCTTGCGTAGGTTTCCTCTGGGTGCTCCGGTTTCCTCACACAGTCCAAAAACATGCAGATGAGGTGGGTGGGTGATTGTAAATTGTCCGTAGGAGTGAATGTGTGTGTGAATGGTTGTTTGTCTGTGTGTTGCCCTGAGATGGACTGGCGACCCGTCTGTGGTGTACCCCCGCCTCTCGCCCTATGTGTGCTAGGGTGGGCATAGCGGACCCCCGTGGCCCGAATTCGGGAATGAGCGGGAAAGAAGATGAATGACAACAAGAAGGTCCCTGGTTTGATTCTCGGGCCGGGGATCTTTCTGTGTGGAGTTTGCATGTTGTCCCCATGCTTGTGTAGGTTTCCTCCGGGTGCTCCGGTTTCCTCCCACAGTCCAAAAACATGCAGTTTAGGTGGATTGGTGGTTGTAAATTGTCCAAAAGTGTGAATGGTTGTTTGTCTATGTGTTGCTCTGGGATGGATTGGTGACCCGTCCGGGGTGTGCCACCGCCTCTTGCCATATGTGTGCTGGGGTGGGCACAGCGGACCCCCGTGGGCCCGTATTCAGGAATGAGCGGGTAAGAAGATGAATGAATGAATTAATTAATTAATTAAATATTTTATTCTTAGGGGCTGAGCGGTGGCATAGTGGATAGCACAGTGGCATCACAACAAGAAGGCCCCGGGTTCTGTGTGGAGTTTGTATGATCTCCTCGTAGAGAACCAGGATTAAAACCAGTGGTTATTTTAAATAAAATCAATTTCCTGGTTTCCTCTGGGTACTCCGGTTTCCTCCCACAGTCCAAAAACATGCAGATTAGGTCGATTGGTGATTCTAAATTCTGAGATGGACTGGCAACCCGTCCTGGCTTTACTCCTGCCTCTTGCGCTATGTGAACTGGGATAGGCTTCCCCCGTGACTCCGAATTAGGGAATAAGCGGGAAAGAAAATGAATGAATGAATGAATGAATGAATAAATGGATTTTGTTCTTAGCATAATTATGGCATCATTTCTAAAATGTCAATGTAGAGATACAAATAATATAAACCTGTGAACGATGGTGCCATAACTGTGTTTTCCCTGGTGAATCTATGATTAAATCCTGGCTGGGTTGGGGTGGGGTTTTTTTCATGCGCTCGCCTTATTCAAGAGATTTAAGGTTGACTCGTATCTGTTCCCAAAATACTTCACAATGGCTGAGAGCACTCGGAATATTTGTTTTCAAACTCCACCAAGTGAGACTTTTATCAGATGCAAAATTTCCACTTGTGCCTGAACACTTGAATAGCAGTCTATTGCTGTGTTCACCATTCAGGGGATAAAACAAGGCTTATTGGTGCTGCACTGTTCTGGTTAGAAGACGTAAGCAAGAACTGTAAGCTGACTTGATTTGATCACCATGGTAACATTAACATTTTCAATATATAGGAGATGGACGGCGTGGTGGCGTAGTGGATATCATGGTCACCTCACAACAAGGAGGTCCCTGGGATCTTTCTGTGTGAAGTTACTCGCTTGATCCCTAATTCGGGGTCACGGGGGTCTGCTGGTGCCTATCCCAGCACACATATGGGATAGCAAGAGGTGGGGGGTACACCCTGGATGGGTCACCAGTCCATCTCAGGGCAACACATAGACAAACAACCATTCACACACACATTCACTCCTATGGACAATTTACAATCACCCATCCACCTAATGTATATGCTTTTGGACTGTGGGAGGAAACCGAAGTACCCGGAGGAAACCCTCGCAAGCACGGAAAGATCATGCAAATTCCACACAGAAAGATCCCCGGCCCGGAATTCGAACCAGGGACCTTCTTGTTGTGAGGCGACCATGCTATCCTCTACGCCCTGACTGATACTTGTCTAGACTAAACATGAGCATAAACAAGACTAAACTTAGCTTAAGTACAAACACACGCACCAACAATCATGGACTAAACATGACACTATGTTACAAGGTGGGTGTATATATATACACACCCACCAGATTTACATTTAGTCTCTTTTATACAACTGAGCAATTGTGGGTTAAGGGCCTTGCTCAAGGGCCCACAGTAGTTGCTTGGTGGAGATGGGAATTGAACTTGGGTCTTTCTGGTATTAGTCCAAAACCTTAACCAATAGGCTACCACTTCCCACAAAGTGACACAATGTGTGCTGGGATAGGCACCAGCATACCTCTGTGACCCCGAATGAGGGAATAAGCGGGTAAGAAGATGAATGAATGAATGAATGAATGAATGAATGACTAGAACCTTGATTTCCACTTTGAGCTTGATTTTTTTTCTTTTGTTCTGGTTCTACAATAAAAGCAATCTAGAACGCCGGTGTAGTTTTCAATAAACTACATGATGTAAGACGTCCTGTCCATTGAATTGTCCTTAGTTCATGGCCTTTGCTTTCATTTATACAGTTGAAATCATCCGTTTCCAAACCCACGCCCTGAATATTTCCAATTCGCACCCATGCAGCAGATGTTGTACTGAGGGAATTCAGCTGGTGTTGTCATGCGAGCTGTTCCCTAATTTAAGATGCTTGATCAACCTTTAAGAGCCTGTGTAGTCATAATTTAATACCCCCATCCTTTAGTATAGAAATCAGGAACGTGCAAACTATAAGCATAATCCACTAGAACTGGGTTCGGGTCTGGAAGACTGTGACAAAAAATCTAGCATTATCAGAAGAGCACCAGCAGAACCCTGTGACCCCGAAACAGGGAATACGCGGGTAAGAAGATGAGTGAATGAATAAACCAAATTTCTTAATTTTCTTGTTTGATGACGTATGCAAGATAGATAGATAGATAGATGGATGGATGGATGGATGGATGGATGGATGGATGGATGGATGGATGGATGGATGGATAGATAGATAGATAGATAG
>JAOTRA010096082.1:0-11517 GCA_026260255.1 Pseudolaguvia tuberculata
GTCTGCCTGGTCCGGAGGTGGTCGAGGAGCGTCTGCCTGGTCCGGAGGTGGTCGAGGAGCGTCTGCCTGGTCCAGAGACAGTTTTGTGTTCAGCATATGTGTGCTGAGAAAAAGAGCAATTGTCGTAGTGTTTGTGAGAGAAACCTACTGTTTTGTTGTACGTGGTGAATTATGGAAAAATATTGTTCAAATGTTCGTAGAGTGAGAAAAACATTGTTTGATGTGCGTGTGTTCTTGTGTGTGTGAAAGCCGTGGTGAAATTTTGTTTGCAGTAAGAGTGTAAGTGAATGAATGATACTGCATGTTGGATTTACTTGTTGAAGTCTGTGCGGAATTACATTTGTTAATAGGAGTATTAACTGGGTGCATTTTGCCAGAAGTTGCGCTGTGTATTTTGTTAATAAGAAGATTGGTTGTGCAGAGGATGACATGTAAAAATAGGCTGTTGTCTGTTTAAGCGGACACACATAGTTCGGAAAAATCAGGGAGCGAAACACAAAGGGAGTGGTGAGCGCACATGGACACGAACACAACGCGCGCAGGCACCAAAGAGAGGGAGAGAGTGCAGTGGAGGAGTTTTAGTTGTTAAAGTGAGTGTGTCAGCAGTGCAGGCTGCTGTCCGCTTTCAAAAAATTGAACTAGGGCAGGGGTGGGCAATCTCGGTCCTGGAGGGCCGGTGTCCTGCAGAGTTTATCTCCAACCCAAATTAAACACCTGAACCAACTAATCAGGCTCTGGCTAAGTGTAGTTAAACTTGCCAAGTCAAGTTGGAGCTAAACTCTGCAGGACACCGGCCCTCCAGGACCGAGATTGCCCACCCCTGAACTAGAGTAAAGAAAAAGGACAAATCGCACATCCAATGCTGTATATCCAGAGTAAGATTGACAGAGTCTTAAATTTTAGAGGAGTATCATGATTTATAGATGAAAAAAAAGAGGTGTATGACCTGTGCCCCGGTTTGACTGCATCTGTTACAGATACATTAGACCTGAAAGTCATAAGAACCAACAGCAACGTATAACAATGAGTGGACCAACAGAAACACCCGTTGATACAATCAAAGAACCATGATGAATCTGCCAAAGAGATAAAAAGTATATGAAAAAATGGCATGAAAGAACAATGGGGGGAAAGAACGTATAAATGTCTGGGCAGAAGCCAAGAAAAAGGGAGATATCAAGTTGAAATGCAAACTGAACATTGTCCAGTGGTTCCTGGCAGAAGGCCAAGAAATAAAAAGAAGAAAAGCTGAGGATAAAAAGACAAAGGAGGAGGCTAGCGAGCCCAAACCAACGACTGATGATGTGACCATAGCAGAACAGTGAAAGGTAGCAACAGCCCCATCACCTGGTGAATGTGTGGAACGACCTCCTTCATATAATCAAGAAGTTGGAAAGAAAGTAACAGGCCTTTATCCTTTATTGGTGGACACAAGTGAAGAAACAGAAGTGGATGTTGAAATTGTAAAAGGTCATTTTACAGGAAAACTAAAATGCTTCACTACTGATACTAAAAGCCATATGGAAGATTATGTGGATGATGCTTACAGTGAGAAGACGAAAGGAAAAGCGAGATATGAAAGAACAACTAAAGAGCAACAAGTAGTTTGGGAGACAGCAGCAGATGAGTACTGGAGGAAAAAGTGGCAACTGATAAGAAAAATCCTGAGAAACCACTAGTCTGCAGCACCCCAGGAACACACCTGAAAAGGAGGAGTAATGAGAACCCACCTGAATTGTCTAAATATGGAACATTACAAGGAGAAACCTGGATTAGAGAACAAGATATACAGACATCAGAAACGGAGGGTGAGAGTGAGCACCTAGTGGATGACATTAACCTACTTGGGGAGGCAGATGGAAAGTGGTTTAACATCAGTGAACAAGTAAAACTGGGACAAGGAAGAATGCAGGAAGAACTACAGCGCACAAGTGCTCAAATACGCACATGAGCCTTTTTGAAGAAGAATAAAACCAAATACAACAAGCAAAACAAGAGCTGGAACAAGCACAAAAGAAAGTGGAAGAACGGGCAGCCAGAGTGGAAAAAAGATACCTTGAGAGCTGAATTGATGGCAAAAAACTTGAATGAAAAAGCAGAAATGTACAATAAGAAAGTAACAGAACTCGATCAAATGGCTGAAGAAAGCAGAAGTATAACAGAGAGACTGAGAGGAGACGAGATAGAGTTGGCAAGAGTACAGCGGGATGCATTAACCAAGTCCATACAATTGATGGATCTTGTACAGAAAATGCAAAGGAAAGTTGTGCTGACAAGAGAAAATGAAAGTGATCATGAAGAGAAGAACAAAGATGAGGAGGAGGAGAGAAAAACTGGAAGTGCGAGGGGAAGAAGTAAAAGCAGGCCCCCGGGCCCCAAACCGGTGACTCGAAGTCAGTCAAGGGCAGCCACCCATTGCCCACTAATCATCAAAGGAAACCATCCACAATACCTACCATGGATATTTGTGGATGTGGCAGTTTTATTAAGTAAACTACCATCAATATATGATGGAGCACAAAAATGGATTCTAAAGTTTGAGGAACAGACAGTGGGATACCACATGGCTATAAAAGATGTGAAAGCGATCCTGGTGCGTACCATCGGGTTGTCTAAAACAATTGATGTATTTGAACAAGCTGACATCAAAGCAATGATGAGTGATCCAAGAGATGATTAGCATCCATTCGGGGTGTGGAAAGAGACCATTTGGACTGCCTTGCGAGAGGCATTCCCAACTCGATCCAGGGCGTCTAGAAAAGATGAAGCTGGAAGAGGATGAGTACCCAATGCAGTTCATGTCAAAGATGAAGGAGGTATGGAAGGAGGAGATGGGTACTGAATGGAATGACACACCTGCAATGGCAACTTTGTTCAAATGGATGCTGAAAAAGACATTACCAGAAGAAATACAGGCACAACTAGAGGCAGTGGTGGGACTGGATACACTTGAGTGGCCCACATTTGAGGCTCACATTGTACACTTTTACATTTACATCGGAAAAAGAGAAAGAGGCAAAAAAGGCAACTGAGACCTTATTAGTGCAACTACACAAGGCGCAGCTAAGTGAGATTGCACAGAATAAACAACAAGTGGAGAAAAAGAATGTGGCAAAACAAGCTGCACTTCTGGTGTCAGAGAACAAACAAACAAAATAATCAAGGGCAGACAACAGTTCCCATGCTTCAAGAGGTTCCAACTCAACCAGTGCAACAAGTGGTCTACACTGCACCACCTAATGTTTAACCTGTGGTAATGCAACCAGCGCTGGAGCCAGTACAATCCCTGATTAGACCAGCTGTTAACCCACCACCAATACGCACAACAAATAGGCCACCGCTGGGACCATCATATCCACCACAGGCACGAATTTTGGGGACCAGGTGGCAGAGATGGAATGGGCATGAGACCAATGAGGAATTCGATAGCACCAGATGGAAACGATGCAGGATGCTGGAACTGCCAGGATCCTAATCACATAAGAAGGAACTGCCCATATCCGTGGCAGCAATCAAAGTACCCACCACAAAGAGGGTACAACCCATATCAACAAAGAGACTATAACCCACACCAACAGAGAGAGCAGAATCTACGACAACAAAACTCAAAACAACATGGAGGATGGGATGGGACCCAATCAGTCCAGTCAGGGACTGTACCCTCCAGGAGGTGGCCCAAACAGGCCCTCCGAAGAACACATGTGAAGAGACCCAGAGAAGCCCCAGGGGAGCTGCTGCAGTGTACGACCTCAATGCACCCAACACAAGAACCAACTATAATGGTGACGGTAGGGGATGGGATTCAAACACCATTCCTGATAGATACAGGGGCTACTTTTACCAGTATAGGTATTGAAGGCTTGGTGCTCCATCTAGCACGTAGAACTCTAAAAACCGTGGCCTTCTCAGGGAAAACTCAAACTTTACGATTTACTGAGCCTCAGACAATCACAGTGGAAGGACTTACCATACAAGCATCACTGTTATATTAACCAGATGCCCCAATCAATTTGCTGGGAAGAGACGTACTATGTAAACTAGGAGTGAAAATACACTGCAGACCAACAGGAGTGTGGGTAACGCTACCGGAACGGCTGACACGACGATGTGTTGTGCAAGAAGTGTAATTGGAAAATGATGAACTGGACAAAGTCTACTGGCTTGAAGTAGAAAACCCAACAGAGACTAAGTTGTACAGAACATTCACAGAATGGCGTCCATGGCTACACTGTGTGCCATGGAAACCATTGGAACCAAGGCTTCCCTGGCACTGCATGATCAACTATGATGAGGTAGGACAGGATGAGGAGTATGAAACATTATGGGAAGAACACGCAAAAGACTGAATATGACAAAGTTACAGACATAATTATAGGCAAACAAGGAGTTGCTGCATACCTCGAGCTACCAGAGAAACTGGTAGAATGGTACCAAATACAAGGGGTCATTCCGCACATTACACTGATGATCGGGTGTGGTTTTCGAAAGATTTAGGGTCAATGATGAGGGAAGAAGGACAGGTAAAGCGATGGCTGCTGACAAGGCGCCCATATATACATAGATCAGAACAAAACGACTTTGTACGGATATCACAGTGTTCTAGAGTAATGACTGAAGCGATACAAGCCATAATTCATACACAAGAGAGGACATACGTGAAGATTGAATCAAAACTGCAGTTGAATAAGACAGAGGAAAATGACTCTAAACTGAGTGGTGAACAGGAGTTGACAGACGAACAAGTGGCGGACGCACTGACAGAAATCCCAGAAAAACTGGATGAAACACAACACAGACGTAGGGCTGGTAAAATCAGCAGGACTAGTAAAGATTCACATGAGACCAAATGCACACACACCATATCAAAAACAATACCCACTGTCAAAACAAGCGGCAGAGGGGATTCGCCCAGTAATTCATGGATTGGTAGAGGCAGGTGTGTTAGTGCTCACTAGGAGCCCCTGCAACACCCCGATCTTCCCTGTCAAAAAGCCAAATTCGTATAAGTGGCGATTAGTACATGATTTAACACCGAGTAGTGGTGGCAAAAACTCCAATAGTGCCTGATCCCCATACGTTGTTGTCAAACATCCCGGAGGGAACGCGATGTGTACACCGTAATTGACCTGTGTTCAGTATTTTCTAGCATCCCACTTCACCCCGATTCACAACCCATTTTTGCACTCACCTTTGAGGGACAACAATATACCTGCACACGACTACCTCAAGGTTACTGTGAAAGCCTGTCCATCTTTAATCAAGTACTAGCACAAGACCTAGCAAGCTTACAAATACAAAGTCGATTAGTACAATATGTGGATGATCTATTAATCTGTAGCCCAAACAATGTCTACAAGACTCAGTAACAGTACCAAAGACATTAGCCGAGAATGGACACAAAGTGAGTAAAGAGAAATTACAATTCTGTCTGCAAAAAGTAGAATACTTAGGGCGAGTTTTAGAAGGAACGTTGAGAAAAATAGCACCGGCACACATAGAAACCATAACAAAGGCCCCCAAACGTCAGACAGTAAAGCAGATGTTGTCATTCTTGGGCATGGCAGGTTTCAGTCAAGCCTGGATCTGTGATTTTGCGTTAAAAGCGCAACCACTTAGAGAAATCATAAAAGTAGCAGGCCAAAATAAGGGTAATACACTAGCAGCATTTGAAGTTTTGAAAGTAGCTATGGCATCAGCACCAGCGCTGGCCAGTCCAAATTATGGAAAACCGTTTCAATTATTTGTATCAGAAAGGAAAGGGTTTGCATCAGCTGTACTCATGCAACAGCAACAGGGTATGGGTAAACAGCCAATTGCATACTAAAGTACTGCACTCGATAACATAGAAAAAGGGATGCCCCCATGCTAACGAGCACTAGCAGCAGCGTCTTTTGCATACCAAAAAGCGTCTATAATTACAATGGGGCATCCAGTCACCCTGTACACATCTCATGCGCTGCAAGCCTTGTTAACCAGTCAAGCGTTTGTAATAACCAGTGCTCGAAAGACAGGTTATGAGGTCCATGGTTATGAAGTAACCAATGAGAGGTGCAACACTATTAACCCAGCAGAACGTATGACATTGCCTGATGAAGGAGCCACACATGAATGCATAGCCGAATCTGAGAAATTTCTTAAAGCTAGAGCAGATTTACAGGCTGAACCCCTTACGGGAACAGGTTTAATTTTCTTTGTAGATAACTCATGTTACAAAACAGATGAAGGAGTTAAAGCTGGATATGCAGTAGTGGAGTATCATCAAGATACTGAAATATTTAATGTGCAGTCTAGTGTTGCAGTGCCACAACCATGTTCGGCTCAATTGGCGGAAATAAAAGCTCTTACAGCAGCGTGTAGATTAGGAGCGGGCAGTAGCTGTACAGTCTACACTGATTCACAATATGCATATGGAGTGTGTCACGTGTTTGGCCTTATTTGGGTTCGGAGAGGTTGTCAGAGAGCTGATTGTTTAAATATAATGCATGGTGAAGCTATAGCAGAACTCTTAGCTGCAGCAGTTGGCAAGTGAATTAGCTATTGTTAAATGTGCAGCCCATAGACATGACGTTTCAGTGGTAACGAGGGGTAATAATATGGCGGATGAAGTAGCTAAAAAGGCAGGGGTAGGAGAACAGTATATTAGGCCATGGTGCAGCCTGAAGAGGAAGTTGAAATCCAACAACAACAACAAATCACACTAGATTATGTAAAAACGTATCAGGAAAATGCAGGGCCACCCTATGTAGCTGTAATGGTGGATAAGTTCATAAGAGGTTGTGAGTTGTGTGCAACTAGGAATATGAGGAAACATTTTACTACATCGATAGGACATATTCCGGAGCCACGAGGACCTTTTAGACACCTAGTGATGGATTTTGTGGATATGCAGGACAGAAAAGAAGGAAAAAGATACATCCTGGTAGTAGTGGATAGGTTCAGAAGATGGGTGGAAGCAGTAGCAACAGCAAAATATGATGTTAAAGCAGTGGCTAAGTTTTTGTGTAGAGAAGTGATTCCCCACTTCAGGATCCCTGACCAAATCAGTTCAGATAATGGGCCACATTTTGTGAATTCAATAATAAAAGAGATAACCACAGGGTTTTGTATACGCCATAGGTTGGGATGTGTGTATCACCCCCAATGGGGCTAATGGGACACTTAAAGAGAAGATAGCAAAGATCTGTGAAAGCACCAAATTGACATTGGTACAGGCACTCCAATTAGCATTAATGAAGATGTGGACACAAACACACCGCACTACACATTTGACCCCACATGAGCTGGTTACTGGGCGATCAATGCCAATGGCACCCAGTAGGCGAATGACGGATGGGCCATCCTTAGAACAGTTGGACCAAGAATTGTCAAGTTATGTGAAACATGTGACCAAAATACACAGAACAATATATTTACAGGTACACAAAGCTACACACAGGGGTGAAGTCGAGGATCGAGGGCAACAGGTGGAACCTGGAGATTATGTCTACATTTAGGTATTCAAGCGAAAACACTGGCAAACGCCCAGGTGGGAAGGACCATTCAAAGTAATCCTAGCAATGCCCACCGCTGTGAAAGTTGCAGGTAAAGAACATTGGTTTCATCTAAATCACTGTTGTCGTGCACCGGGGAAAGAAAATGACTAAAACCAAAAAGGTGAAAACACCCCCAGAACAAGTGGCATCAGATGGTGAAGATTTTGACAGTGATGTAGATCCGGAGCATCAGGGTCCGGCTCATCGAACCTGCAGAAAAGCTCAGTAAAAGGAAAGCTCAGGTGATCATAAATCCAACAAACATGGTTAAACAGATTCCGCTAGATCATAGTGACCCAGGCGAAGGCCAATCAAGTCTACAACAAATGCAACCTGAACTACAGGCACCTATTGAGCAAGATACACATATAGATACGGCCCCTCCAGAGCAAGAACAACTAGAGAAGGAAGAAAAGTGCATTCAAGATGTCCTAGACTAAGTGGAGCCCGCTAGACTCCATAGACTCCACGGCAGCTGCCAAGTTATTTCCAGAGTTGTTTTCATTCCCCAGCCATGATGAGTATGGTGAGCTGATTGAGCCCCAACCATAGTGTGGTCAACTATATGCTGAGCATCCTATTTGGGATTGGACTAATATGGCTAATAGCCAGTCAAATTTCAGTAGAAGGTAGCCAAATTTCAGGAAGCGAAATCTTGGATTACTTAGACAATTCGGCATGGGTGAAAGGAATGATCAGACGGAGGATGGCAACTGGAAGATCAACTCAATTTGGGGGAATAGCCTCCCTAACCATTAAAGTTACATATCCGAACTGCACTAGCAACATCCGGGTGGTGTCGGGACGACGAGGAAGACCTACCCCTCGGTCATTCAGGAACAGGGATCGGACATGCAGAAATACTTGTTATCCCAGTAACTCCCTCTACGTCAGATGCACCTAATGCCAGCACAAATTAACATGTGCAATGTGCCCTTAAACTGATAATGGCAGGATTTGATCGCAGCTTGCTACACCCATGTAATAATACGAACGTTAACCAGTGTGTAAGGGTCGCAGTGGCATATGCAGTTGACTAAGCAACCTATCACCCAAACAGCTTATACACAAAACAAAGGAGAGACACCTCAACTAGACTCAACCCACCAATCGATTCCAATGACAGATATAAGAAAACTAGACTACGCCTTGACATTTAAGTGCCATATACGGTAACTAGTCAAATGGACAGTGTATTCATGATTGGACAACCTGCAGAAAATGCATGCCTTATTACAGACGAACAAGCACATGCCTGGCTTTTGTGGGAACAACACACCACCAAGGCAAAAGAAGCTGTGGTGCGATCACGAGTATACAATTGGATTTATTTGGCTTCGTGGAAGGCTAATGTGCAAAATGGAACAGCAACCTTCTCCTTTGGAATACGATGTGCACGATACCCAATCTTTACTGTTGTCGTGGACAATGGGATCTCAATGAGAAATGATGACACAAGACAATTGGTTACACTGAGCAGTGTACACGTGATAACCCGTGTGAAACAACAACCAGGAGGAGATGACTTATACAAGAAATGGCTATAAGATCCAAAGGCTCCCCCGGAAGTAAGACTAACTTAAGGAACAGCAGAGTGTGCCACTTTACCTTACAATTCTACACACTTGTGTCCAATTATCTGCTTACTATGTTCCTCTTGCAACTATGTACCTGAATCTACAATTGACCATAACCGACGTAAGGTTATAGTAAGATCAGGCCAGAAGTTCCCACTATGTGTAGAAGCCAAAGGACATTTACCTGTAGGAATGATGAATAGATCCTCATGTGAAGAAATCCTGCTAACAGAAGACCTCACCTTCAGAGTCCGGCCAGGATGTGATGCATCTCAGTATGGATGTGAACCGGATGAACTGGCTAATCTCACATTATCAACTATTGAATATGGAACTTTATCTATCGCAGATATCTTCTGGTACTGTGGAGGACAGAGAGTGTTACAAATCCTACCCAGGTTCTGCTGTGGACTGTGTGCCCCAGTGCTATTGGAAGGAAGACTTAAGATTTATCCTCTCCCTAAAGAACTGTTTAAATCGACCGCTAAGACCAAACTAAGAACAAAACATTTCAGTGATAGAAGTATTACCATCAATTGGGCAGGGTTCCCGGTAGGAAGACCAGATGATCAGAAAGTGCAGAGAGATGTACCAACATGGTCATGGGGAGTTTTGCTTCCAGGAGTTCAGGTAGTGAGGAATGTGTATTGGATTAACTATGTGTGGTATAACCAACAGAGATTTATTAACCATACTATTGCAGCTTTCGGTTTACTGGCTAAGCAGTTGCATGCTACTACTTTAATGACTGCCCAGAATAGATTTGCCATTGATGTTATGCGAGGACCAGAGAGAGGTGTATGTACAATGATTGGTACCGACTGCTGTACAGTACCCTGAATATTGGACCAACAGGTCCGTTAGTCGCAGTTTTGGCCGATATGATCAAAGTTAGGGATGAAATGGTTAGTGATAATGCAATAAGAGACCCGGAGTGGTGGAAAAGCTTGTTCTTAGGAATGTTAGGAATAATGCAAATTGTGTACACCTTGGCATTAGTGTTGTTTGTGGCTGGTTGTATATTTTGTTGTGGCATTCTAATTCTTAGGGCCATTATCAAGAGGATGATTAGTGCTGCTTTTGGACAATATTTAATTATGCATAAGATTGAGGATGTAGAAAAGGGTGACCCGGATGGGGAAGAATATGTTAATCTTGATGAAGGATTGCTAATCATCTGCCATGAAGAAGACCTCACCGTTAAGTTTCGCCTCAGGGTAGGAGCCCCTGAGTTTTGACACCCCTCTCCATTTCAACAGCATCATGTTTTTTATGAATCAATACATTAACAATGATAAATGAAAGTAGATTCTATTTAAAAAAAATTTGTCTTGTTTTAAAATTAAATTTTTATTTCTATCTGCTATTGGCCTCTGATCAGGGCTGCGTCTCTCTCTTAGTTCTATTGGATTTTAGTGCAGCTTTCGACACTATAGATCATAACATTTTCCTAAATATATTAGAGAAGGTAGTAGGTATAAAAGGGATGGCCTTGCCTGGCTCAGGTCCTATTTAACAGACCGCTATCAGTTTGTAGATTTAAATGGCGACCACTTGACGTGCTCACGCCTTAAGTGTGGGGTTCCCCAGGGCTCGGTGCTCGGTCCGCTACTTTTTTCATTATATATGATCCCACTCGGCAACTTAATCTGTAAGAATGATGTTAGGTTCCACTGTTACACCAATGACACACAGCTGTACATTTCAGCTCAACCAGATGCGGAACATCAGTTAGATAAAATGCAATTATGTATCAATGACATTAGAAACTGGATGTTAAGCAACTTCTTGCTGCTAAATCCAGAAAAAACAAAGTTTCTTTTACTGGGACCACCGGTAGCCAGAAAAAAGTTTTCTGATCTCACTTTAATGTTAGATGGTCGGTCAATAGCATCAAGTGCAACAGTCAAAGACTTCCAATCTTGCTTTAAGGCAGCTGTCTCTGACTGACGGCCACCAGAGGGTGCCGTCACCAGGGTACTATTTCCGGCAATAGATGTTTGGGCGTGGCCACCCTATATAAGGCCAAGCCACCGTGTCACAATGTGAAGTATTGTTTTTCTAAAACCTTACCGAGCATGCTAATAAACCCTATTCCTTGGATTACCGGCATTTCGACTTCTGGACTGTTTACTCGTTTACCCCTTGGATTTGTGTATTGGTTTTGTTTGCTCTCGGACTCTCTTCTCAGTTATAAACTTAGTATTTCTAGCTGTATATCTGCATACATAGACTCGACTCCACCCCCAGCTTCCACGCCGTCACACTTACATTTAATGCCCATATAGATAATATTACTAAAATAGCATTCTTTTACCTTAGGAATATCACTAAAATTCAATTCAATTCAATTCAATTCAATTTTATTTGTATAGCGCTTTTTACAATAGTTATTGCCTCAAAGCAGC